>CANSZD010002303.1:10000-131495 GCA_947648045.1 Beta corolliflora
TATTATTATTATTTATTATTATTATTATTATTATGATTATTATTATTATTATTATTATTTATTATTATTATTTATTATTATTATTATTATTTATTATTATTTCTTCTTCTTATTATTATTATTATTATTATTATTATTATTAAATAATAATAATTGATAATATTATGTTAATACTTATTGATTATTACCGATTATTGTTATTTTAGAAAATTAAATATACAATTCAGTTCAATTTATCTCATTTCAGTTAATTTCAGTTTAGTTAATTTAGTTTCAGTTCAGTTAATTTCAGTTCAGTTAATTTAATTTCAATTCAGTTACTTTAATTTCGCCCGCTTCGATTAATTTCGATTCGGGCCGTTAATTTAATTTCAGTTCAGCCAAAATAAGTTCAAAAGAATAGGGCCTTCATTCTTAAACATGAACCCAAAAATAATGGTTCATCACTCTCTCTCATCCTTTTTTCCTACCCCCACCACATTTTCGCTTCCTTCAAATAATTGTACGGAGTTGTATTGATTAATGTAAAACCAATTTACGCTAATTAATTGTAATTAACTCTTATAATTATTAATTCGTAATTACTAATTTTTATTATATAATAATTATCGATGACTAGGATTAGGATTAGATACATAATTAGGATAATTAGAATCCATAATTATGAAGAATTTTTCATAAAGATTGCAAGCTAAAGCAAAATTATGTGAAGAAACAAAAGATAATAGAAGAATAAGAGAAAACTGAAATTGTGAATAAAGTATACCAAAATGGGTGTCTATTTATAGAGAATGAAAAATTATGAATTTTGGTATTTTTTTTTTGAATTGTATTTTTGAAAATTTTAACGTTACAAAAATAGTAACGTTACAAAAAAAGACAGCCAATAAAATGCTGCCACATGGCGCGAGATAATAGGACCGCAGCAAATTCCGACGTGCGTCGAATTGCCTGCAGCGTCCCATTTCTTTTCTTTCCAACTCTCTTTCCTTCAATCAAGCGCCGACATGTGGCTTCTTTATTTTTTTTGCTTTTTCTTTCTCTACCCAAAGACATCATGGCATACACTTTTGGGCTAGACGAACCATTCGGAAAACCGAATAGGTTGGCCTCGATTCACGCATAAACCTTTTAAAAGTTCACTGTTAAGCAAAAAAAAATGGTTCAAGCTTATGAACCATTTTTGGGTTCATTATTAAGAGTGCTCTTATTGACTCATTGTAGATGTTGGTATGAAACGTGGTCGAGCGCAACCTTTATACACGGTGTCTCTGTATTGCAGGCTTCCAAAACTACTTTTTGCTTTTTTTGGAGCTCTTTTCACTATGCTTTGATTAATTATTTGGACTTTTGCAAATAGACAAGGAGCAAGAAAATAGTCTTGAATATATTATACTTATGATAAATACATGTATGAGGAAAGTTGTAATTGTTTGTCCATGATTACCCACTAAAGTATCAGTAGTTTAAGTAGTTATTAGCAAGCCTATCTGGTCAGTTTGTTATTGCTTTTTATATAGTGGAAAAAGAAAGAACTCTTTCTTTGCAGAATTTGTGTTTTGTCTACCCAACGTTTCCAACAATTCCAAACTACAGACAAATAACAATTTCACACTCACCCTATTAGTTCGGTGAAGATACTCCTAACCATTGAAGGCTTTTAATTCTTGGAGTATTATTGATGTCTTAGGCTATGCTCAGTTTAATTTATTTTAGCAGTTAATTTTCATTTCAAAAGATATCATTTAGATTATACTGTTGGCGGCATAATTAAGATTCAGATCAGAAAAAACAGATAAATTACACTTATTTTCTAATTTACTTTACTCCATTCGTTCTTTTTTTTTTTGCAAGGCAACCTAAATCGTTAACATAAAATTCATTATCCCATTTGCTAAAAATACTTGTTATACATTACTCGAATTGTATGATCTTGATCAAACAGTAAATCAATTTACCGATTCAATATCTTCACTTTCGAGAATCCTTAAAACTAATACTAAAATTGGATGTCATACTGCGTTTTTATGTATTTGGAATATTTGCCCTTTCAACAAATATCTTTTCACGTGTAGAGAGACAAACATTACAACCAAGAAAGTAACAAACTCTCAAGTATACAAGTTCATTCAAGTCAAAGAAAACATTGAAACAACATCAAAAAAATATAAAATACAGATTGGGAATAGTAAAAACATTACCACTCTCGGCTTGGAGGACCTTGATACCAATATATAAGAGTGAAGTAAACGCTCAAATTATAGGGAGATAAAACCTATGATTCAAAACATGATATTGTGGCAGAGAGTGACAAAGCATAAATAAGGCACATGAACAAGCATTTTGAAGAAGCAATTTATATGATGCCGAGATGATACACGGTACACCATAGTATCCATATATATTATGAATGAAATATTACTGGATGAGAAAGAAGGATTTACACATGATTTTTATTGACCAAGAGAATGCTAAGATACCAAGAAACATGCTTTGATAGACAATGTCAAAGAAGGGTACACCACCAGTGGCGGATTTACTAGTGGTCCCTATAGGTCACGTGACCAACTATTCCTGAAAAAAAAAAAAAAAAAATTTCATTTTCCTCTCTCACACGCGAACACTAACCCTCATTCCCTCACCCAGTTTCTCTTTCTCTCTCGTTCTCCTTCGCGAACGCCACTGCAACTCGGTCTTCGGGCGACGCGCGACGGCGGCGGTCGACGCCTCGACGGAGATCTTCATTCTTCACACCCTCGGTCCCTCACCCAAGAGCGGTAGCACTTGAGCCTCGGGCGACATAGATCTGCGAACAGCGAAGTCGCGAAGTGTCGCCAGTGGCGGAGACACTAAACTTCACACTTGCGACTCGTCGCCGGTGACCCGTGACTGGTGAGTTTATAATTCTTTCAGTTTTTTTATCATTTTTGTTCGCCGGTGAGATTTTGTTAGGGTTTTGTTCAATCACTTCAATGTTCGACAGTTCGACTTCGATCTATTTAGGTTGATTTAGGTTCTTTGTGGTCGATCTATTCGAAGGTCGTTGAAGAGGAACTTGAGGTCATGGACTCATGGTTCGAATTTAGGTTGATTTAAAGGTTGATTATTTAGGTTGATTATTTAGGTTGATTATTTAGGTCGAATTTAGGTTCGAACTTGAGGAACTTGAGATCTATTTAGGTTGATTAATCTTGGCAGAGGGCTGCAGATTGGTGATGATGTTTGTGGTTGAATCTTACATCTTCACTTCTTCATGTCTGATTATAGGCGACAGGCGGCAGTGGGCGGAGCGACGAGGCGGCAGCGGAGCGGCGCCAAACTCGGTGTGACGGGTATTCTTCTAATTCAACCTTCTTAATCTTCGCTTAATCGCTAGGATGTCAATTGGATTTCATTAGGATTTCATTACGATTGTGTTGTGAACTTGTGATTTGGGAATTAGATTAGGATGCCAAATTGACAAATGATTGTGTATTTATGTATTTTTGTCAATTGGATTTCATAACGATTGTGTATTTGTGTTGTGATTTGGGAGTTATATTAGGATGCGAAATTGACAAATGATTGTGTATTTGTGTATTTTTGTCAATTGGATTTCATTACAATTGTGTTGTGATTTAGGAATTAGATTAGGATGCGAAATTGACAAATGATTGTGTTGTGAATTTGTGATTTAGGAATTATGTTACTAAAGTTAGAAATTAGAATGTTTTAGAAATCATTTTTGAATGATGTATCATGTATTATGTGCTTGATTGTATTGTGTTGACCTTTTAATCTCATTCAAATTATTAATTTAATTTTCAGAATGAAAAGGAAAAAAACGAAGGATATTTCAAGTTTTTTTGTTAAAAGAACGCCAACTCAAAATCCACCTCCACCTTCTCCTCCACCTTCTCCTCCACCTTCTCCTCCTCCATCTCCTCCTCCTCCTCCTCCATCTCCTCCACCTTCTCCTCCTCCAAATCTTTCACCACCTCAAGAAAATGAACAAAATCTTCCTCCTCCATCTCAATTAGATGAACAAAATCCTCCTCATCAACAAAGTGAACAACATTCTTCTCCATCACACAATTCCAAAACCCATCTTATTCCCAGATTGAGCGAATTTGAAATTGCTAATCTTCCACAAGATCCTGGGAAAAGGAGAAAGATGAGTGATTTTCATCCTGATGATAAAAGCATAGTAAGAAGAACATACCTTGATAGAAAACCTTGCCAACCTAAAAATTTTGTGTTTCCTCAAACACTTATCGGGCCGAAAAACCGTCGATTTAATGTGGAATCACAAATGCGTTGAATGTGGCTTTGCAAAAACGTGATCAAGACATTGTAAATGCTATGGCCATGGTTGATGTAACCAAGATCAATCTACAAAAGATGAGAGGTGAAGGATGGGATTCTCATATGGAAAAAGTCACTTCTTTTATGGCTAAATATGACATCGAGATTCCAAACATGGAGGAGAGATATCATGTTCGGGGAGAAGGATGTTTAGAGGTAAGAGCCCACAAGTTACAAATCTTCATCATTTTCGAGTTGAAGTTTTCTTAAGTGTCATTGATCTTCAATTGCAAGAACTTGAGAATCGGTTTCCGGAGATAAGTAAGGAACTACTTGTGTGTATGTCTTGTTTTAATCCTACTAACCGATTTTCTTCCTTTGACAAAAGAAAATTGATTCAACTTGCCAAGTTCTATCCTAATGAGTTTTCAAGTACCGAAATGATATTTTTTGATTGGTCACTTGAAAATTTCATTGTTGATGTTAGAGGAGATGAGAGATTTTGGAATTTAAAGAGTCTTCACGAGCTTTCAATGAAACTTGTTGAGACGGGAAAGTCCGAAACTCATGATCGGGTCTACTTGCTTTTGAAATTGGTGTTGGTTCTTCCCGTTGCAACTGCAAGTGTAGAAAGAGTATTTTCTAGTATGACGCAAGTGAAAGATAAATTGCGTAATAGCATGGGAGATCAAATGTTGAATGATTGCTTGATTACTTATGTAGAGAAAGAAATGTTTTTGAAGGTTAGCAAGGATGATATTATAAATCGATATCAAAATATGAAAACTCGTCGAGAACAATTGTAATATTTGCTAAGTACTATTTGGTTGTAATAAGTACTATTTTTAGGTACTATTTTATTGTAATATGAACTATTATTAGTCATAAATTGATTTTATTTGAAGTAGTTTTTTTTTAAATTCATGGATTATCTTATATGGATACGCGTATTCGAACTCCGTGCACCCCTACCCGTCTCTGTGCAACCTAGTCGGTAGTGACCAACTATTCATAAATTCCTGAATCCGCCACTGTACACCACATAAATTTATAAACTTAGTCAAGTATATGAATCGGAGCATGAAAGTAAGAAAAAGGTTTTAAGGCTTAGGCTATGTTTAGTTCACCTTATTTTTACTTTTACTGATCTGAACTTATCTGATCTGATCTGATTTGAACATATTATTTCCGATCTGATCTGAACTTATCTTTTTTTTTTTTGACATCGAGAACTTATCTTTTATAAAACATATTATTACTAATATTATTATTACTTTGTATTTCAAAACTAGTATTACTATTATTATCAATTTATTACTATACACAACTTTTAATAATAATAATAATAATATAAATAATAATAATAATAATAATAATAATAATAATAATAATAATAATAATAATAATAATAATAATAGCATAATTAGTTTTTTTTAAAAGAACACATTACTATATGAACATACAATTAAAAATAAAAGAACACATATTTAGGTAAAAAAAACATATTGTTCATGGTAAAGAGAACATATTGTTCATGTCCAAGGTCCGTTTATAATAAGAATTTAGGTAGTAATGAAAATAACATATAATGTATTAAAAAAAAGAACATATACTTGAAAGAGCATACAAAATATATTTAAAGAACACATTCTAAAAAATAAAAGATAGATGTTGTTTTTATATTGATGACATGTTTGGATTTAACTAACAACATGTTCTTTGTTATATCAATAAATTGTTCTTTTTTTATTATAAATAAACCCTATATATATATATATATATATATATATATATATATATATATATATATATATATATATATATATATATATATATATATATATATATAATCATATGATCTTGAACAAAATTGTTAACTATTCTTCTTATATCGTTGTCTTGTTCTATATAAACTTTGTTTTTAAAGATAAGTAGAAATCCCTTGTAGGGAAATTTTTTAACATGATGCTAACACCATTAGGTTATCCCATGCTACTCATGTTTTATATAAACTAGTAACATATACTTTATATTACCAAAATTGTTAAAAAATAAACATCATATACAATTGTCATGTTCGTTACATGTACAACATCAAAAAGAACATCGCATATCAAAATTGTTAATTAGAACAAATATAAAAAAAAACACGTACAAATGCCAAAAAGAACATTATTCTTCTTGAACACAAATAGCTTCAAATAGTGATATCAATGACATTTATAATAATAAGCAACGACATTAATAATAATTACCAATATTAATAATTAATAAGTACACATTGACAATAATAATAATCCTTTTGAACAAATGTACTACTTCCTCCGTTCTTTTTCTATTGCAACAATTGAGTTTTCACGCTTGCCAATGCACACCTTCAACTATTAATATCTTTAATTACTTTTTAGTAAAAATTATACGGATGTGATATTTTGAGAGTATATATATCGAGACGAATCTAACAAGACCGCACATGACTATATTTTTTCTTATGTAAAATTCACAATAGATAGTTAAAGTATGGTGAGTGAATAATGTAAATTTCTCATTGTTGCAATAGAAAAGAACTTAGGAAGTAGTAAATAGTAATATTAATAGTAATAGTAATCGTATAAAGTAATATTATTAATAATAGTAATAATAATAGTAATAATAATAATAATAATAATAATAATAATAATAATAATAATAATAATAATAATAATAATTAGAATAACAATAATAGCATTAGTAACACTAATAATCATAATAATCATGATAATAATAACAATAATAATAAGTTTTTAAATATAAGCATAATCTCGAACTTATTCGATCGATTCGAACTTATCTCGATCCGATCCGAACCGATCCGATCCGAATCGATATGATCGGACCGATTTGATCCGATCTCGAAATAAGTAAAAAATTTCATCGATCCGAACTTATCCGATCCGATCACGAACTTATTTTTTTCGATCCGATCCGATCTCGATCTAATCTTAACTTATCTGATCTTAACTTATCTGATATGATCTTATCTAATCTGATCTGAACTTATCTGATCTGATCTGAACTTATTTTTTATAAAACATATTATTACTAATATTATTATTACTTTGTATTTCATTACTAGTATTACTATTACTATCATTTTATTACTATGCACAATTTTTTATAATAATAATAATAATAATTATTATTATTATTAGTTTTTTTTTTGAAAAAGAACACATTAGTACATGAACATACAATTAAAAATAAAAGAACGCATATATTAGGTAAAGAGAGCATATTGTTCATGGTAAAGAGAACATATTGTTCATGTCTAAGGTCCGTTTATAATAAAAATTTAGGTAGTAATTAAAAGAACATACAATGATAATAAAAAAAGAACTTATATTGAAAGAGCAAACAAAATCTATTTACATAACACATTCTAAAAATAAAAGATAGATGTTATTTTTATATTGATGACATGTAACATGTTCTCTTTTATATCAATAAATTGTTCTTTTTTATTATAAATAAACCTATAAATATATATAATCATATGATCTTGAACAAAATTGTTAAATATTTTTCTTATATCGTTGTCCTATTCTATATAAACTTTATTTTTAAAGATAAGTTGAAATCCCTTGTAGGGAAAATTTTGAATGTGATGCCAACACCATTATGTTATCCCATGTTACTCATGTTTTATACTACCTCCATTTCAAATTAATCTACACACTTCACTTTGAGGGAGAACCAAGGAGAAAGTGCAAAAGTATGAGAGATAAACTAAAAAGGTGGAGAGAGAAACTAAAAGTGGGTTAAAATATTAAAAAGTGGATGACATGGGTGGAAAAAGAGGAGAAAGTAGATGTGACATGTTACCAAAAATAGAAAAAGCAACAGTGTGTAGATCAAAAAAGAAATGAGACCAAAAAGGAAAGTGTGTAGATTAAAAAGAAACGGAGGTAGTATAAGCTAGTAACATATACTCCCTCTGTTTTTTTTATCTTTCTCACTTGGAATCTTGACACTATTCATACGTAGAGAGAATCTTCTCAATTTTTTTCAATTTATAAAAAAAAATATAGTCATGTGGGGTCTTGTTTGATTCGTTTCAATTAGTACTTTATTAATATTCAATTATTATAATTTTTACTAATATATAATGAAATATATTTAAATTCAAAGATGTGCATTGGGAGACGAATGAAAAAAAAACAGAGGGAGTACTTTATATTATTCTGTCAAAATTGTTAAAAAAAATAAACATCATATACTATTGTCATGTTCATTACATGTACAACATCAAAAACAACATCGCATATCAAAATTGTTAATTAGAACAAATATAAAAAAGAACACATACAAATGCCAAAAGAACATTCTTCTTCTTAAACACAAATAGCTTCAAATAGTGATATCAATGACATTTATAATAATAGCAATGACATTAATAATAATTACCAATATTAATAATTAATAAGTACAACAACGACAATAATAATAATCCTTTTGAACAAATGTACTAGTAAATAGTAATATTAATTGTAATAGTAATCGTATAAAGTAATATTAATAATAATAGTAATAATAATAATGATAATAATAATAATAATAATAATAATAATAATAATAATAATAATAATAATAATAATAACAACAACAACAACAATTATAGCATTAGTAATACTAATAATCATAATAATCATCATAATAATCATGATAACAATAACAATAATAATACGTTTTTAAATATAAGCCACTACTACAAAATAGGCCTATAGCAACACCCTTTTATGCAACAATTTTACTAGCGTTGCTATATCATAACTATTGCAACAGTTATACATTATGACTATTTTATTGACTTTGACTTTGGAAAATGTTGATATAGAAAAACTATTGCAACAGTTATATATTATTACTATTTTACTGCAACAGTTATACATCGTGATTATTTTATTGCAACAGTTTTTATTTTTTTTAATATTTTTATGAGATCTTGCAACGGTTTTTTTTCAAGCATCTAAAACAAAGTTAAAATAAAAAAAATTGAAAATAGGTTTTAATTTTTTTTCATTAGAACGCCTTTTAGTTTTGGTTTTCCCCCGCCACTACAGATTGAGATTACGAGTATCATAGTATGCATAAGATAAACCTTTCCCCACAAAAAATAAGATAAACCCTAATCAAACAAAACTGCAGACCTTTTAGATAAAAAATTTCCCCAAAAAAGTTAGAATTTGACGAAGAAACCTATGAGTAAAGAAGAGTGAAGTAAAGAGTTTATTTTCACAATTTTGTTCACCCAAAATCGCACTTTCTTCCTGCTTTCATCATCGTCTCGTCATCGTTTCAGTAGGTTAACGTTTCGACTTGGCTATTGGGGCTCTAGATTGGAGATTCAGAAATTGCCGAAATCCAGTTCTAAATTGGTGAGAAGAACCACGTGAGTCGGTATGTATCTCTTCTAATTCGGTGTTTAATTTCACAATGTTGTTGTTTAAGTTATTAACCGATTGTAATTGAATTTTTTTTGTGTGGTTTTGAGGGCTAAATTAGGGTTCTTAATTAGGGAATTTGGTTAATTGGGAAATTTGGTTTAAGAAACGATTAATGTATGCGAGGCGATTGCTTTAAGAAACGATTAACAGTCGTCGTTAATTGATTTAATATTATTGCAAATCAATCGACTATCTAAGACATTCAGTAATCTAACCTCTACCTAAATTCATACCATAAAAATATTTCATAACTTGTTAGTGCTGCTGTTCGTTATTAGTTTTCTTTGTGTATGGATAAGCAGTCTAAAAGACGTAACAAAGGGTGCGCCAATTGGTTATCAATCAAATTCAGAAACAATCAACTGTACTACTAGTTTAGCTACGATTTTCATATCCTTGCTCAGAAAAGTTAGTATAGGAAAGAAGCTAGTACCCAACTCCTAAATAATAAATGCTCTTGAATATAAGCCATGAGTGATTTAGAAATGTTAGTATTTTTTTATGGTGTGTATTATCAACCATAATACGTACATCATACAATTGGTTGTTGTGAAAGAAATTAATGCGCTTGTATATTAGCTAGCTTGTGCTGCCTATTAGAAGTAAGAACCACTATACAAATCCCCCAAACATTTAGTGATCCTGGAAGAATGGCTGTTAAGATGAGATCAGCCCTTTTGACCAAATTGTGCTGAAGAGCACTTTCAGCTTATAATGGGCTTGTACAACATTAATTTTGTTTCCGTAGTGCAATGTATGTTGGACTCGCATAAGCGAAGTTTACCTCTATCATACAAGATAAGATGTCACTCCTATTTCCTCACTCGTGGAGTGAATGCTCTCGTATTGTCACTCCTATTTCCTCACTATAGAGTGAACTGTACCGGCCTTTACAGACAGATATAATATCAATATGCACATATTAGGGTTTAATAATATCGTGTGTAAGTCCCCTACTTTTCTCGTTGTTAGTGCCGCTGTTCGTTGAGTCGTAGTAGTGTTAGTTTTCTTTGTGTCGTAGTTTTTGTTTTCTCCTGGTGTTCTTTTGTTTTTAGTCTTTATTTTCGTTTGGCTTGTTGCTGGTCGGGGACTCTTGTGCCCTCTTCATTCACCCCAAAAAAAAGAAAAAGTAAGCCACTAAAGATTTGAAGCTAATTATTGAAGCAAAGGGTGAAATTAGAAATTTGTTGGTTTCAAATTATCGAAGCTTCTCTCAGACATCAAAATTTAATTGCCTGAATGACAAGATATTTGACACTGGAATTTTAGGTCATGTTAAGAAGGCTACAAGATATTCTGCAATAACAAAAATGAGTATGTGCAGGTTCTGTTGGCAATTTCTAAGGCTACAATGTTCTGCTTTTCTGTTTCTTTTGTTCTCATGGTCAGTTGGTTGTTGGGTGATGATGTTGTGTTTCACTTCGCTGCTATGGTGTATACTACTGTCAAAAATATATTGTTGTTGTTGCTAGTAAATATGAAGCCCAGTACTAATAACAAGTAGTAGTTATTTGCTGAAATTATTTGAGCATCCTAGAAGGAAGGGGGAATATTTATTTGAGCATCCTAGTATTTTGTCACCATTCATAAGAGAATCGTAAGCTACATATATGAATGGATAAGAGTATTTATAATTCCATTTTGTCCTCATTCAAGAATTAGTTTATGGTAGCTTATAAGCTCTAGCTATTAGATTGCTAAAGTGATTGGAAAAGAGAATAAAACAAAGTAAACTATTGAGCATAACCCACAAATAAACATTGTCAAGGTCTGTAGGCAAGGATTCAAGTAGCCAGAGTTCTTGGAAAACAATATGGACTCATGTCTTGAAGTGATAGACTAGTGAAGTGGAGAATCTTTTTCCCCACAAATACAAACAAGGACTCCCCTTTTGAAACCCCTGATCAATCTTGGAGAGGATTTAAATATAGGCTTAAAAAGCTACATTATTATGCATATGAATGCTATGAAGGGAGATTGAAACATCCGTCAGAGAGAGTGCCTGAAGCACATTTCAAAACACTTCTAGCTTATTGGGAGACTAATGCAGTAAATGTAGGTTTGAAGCAATATATATTCTTATGATTTTGAATTATTTCCATGTCTAATATATATTGTTTTTTTGTTAGAAAACAAGTTTACGTAATTCGGAAAATCGCAAAGAGCTAGACAATATGCACACAGTTGATCCAGTGTCATTTGACATGCGTTATGACCAGATGGTTTGAGATACATACCATATTTATCTTAATATATCTTTATATTGACTATGAAAGGAAATATACATATTTCATCCTACTTTTTTCATTGTTATCTCAGTTGCGTAAAAATGGTAAGGCACCATAAAAAAGAGAGATGTTTGAAGAGACACGTCGTCGTAAAGAAGGAAAAGCTTATGATCGACCTTATGATGATACGCAAAAGAAGATAATATGTATTTTGTTATTCTTATATTATGATTATTTATTTTATTGATCTCATTATTTTATTTAAGCTTACTAACCATGTATTTAAATATATGTAGCAAGCCATGCGGGGAAGTGGAGGCATTACAAGCTGATCAAAATAGTGAATCTCATAAGGATTCATTTGATGAAGTGATGGGAAAAACACCAGGTTCAAAACGATAACAGTGACTTGGTGTTTTCCGTAACATGCAAAATGATAAAGAATCAAGTACATCTTTAATATTGCCAGAGGATGTCATTGACTCTATCAAAAAAGCTGTAACTACAGACGTGCAAAAAGATTTGATCATTCAAAGAGAAGAATTTGCTAAGGAAAGAGAAGCTCATACTGCTGAAATGGAAAAAGTGTCAAAGGAATTTGAGTCCCAAGCCTCAAAATTACAAAATATGAGCAAGGAACCTGAAGAAGAACCTGAAACTCTTGATTCAATTGCTGCTTCACTTGGACGACAACGGAAAAAGGATCCTAGCTTGACTGCAGAAATGATTGCAGCACTTTTGGTGTCTACACTTTTAAGTGATGCATAAATAATTTCTAGACACCACTCTCTTTATTGGTCATGCTTACATATAGGTATGTTTTTATAAAGCTTCTTTACTTATTTTGTTATATGAAGATTTAGAATTATGATGTTTGATCCTTGTGAAATTATGGTCTTTGATGATTGTGAGCTTTTGGTGTTTGATTATATGAATTAATTTTTCTTGTTTATTGACTATATTTTTCTGTTTACAGGATCGTCGATGTAAGGATAAAGGTAGATACACGGATGGTAGAAAGAGCATAGATTGAAGTTATTTTCGATTGATTTTGGACAAATAAATTTAATACTATATAGGTTCTAGATTTCTTGAACTATTAGTTCTTTTTGGAGATTCATTAGTTTTCTGAATTGATGTATTCATATTAGAACATTGGTTTTTGTTATTAGAATGATTGTTATGGATATTTTATTTTAAGTAAAACTTAATTTGAAATTGTTTACATTTTGTAGTAGTTGGATATTTGGTATAATATTTTCATTCTAACTAGTTACTAAATAAACGCGTATGAAACTGTTGCTATACACTCACATAAAAATGTTACAATAGTGTAGGGAGAAACGTTACTATAGACTCATGTAAAAGTGTCGCAATAGCTGTATCAAAAAATATTGCTATAGACTACAAAAGTGTTGCAATATTCGAGCAATAAGTATTGTTATAGACTGTTGATAGTGCTGCTATAGATAATAAAAGTGTTAGGATAAACTCTAAAAATGTTACTTTAAATCCTAGATAATTGTTACTAAAACTTAATAATTGTCGCCTTAGATATAATAGAAGTGTTGGCAAAAGTAAAAAATTGTTGCCTAAGAGAAGTGTTGCTAATGATATCTATGGCAACAGTTTTATAAAATTGTTGCCTAAGGCATCACAAGTGTTGCCATAGAGTTATAGCAGCGCCACCTATTGGCAACGCCATATAAACTGCTGCTATAGGTCTATGACAACATTTAATGGATCTTTACCAACATATTTAGGCCGTTGCTATAACCTTATTTTGTAGTAGTGAGCATAATCTGAACTTATATGATCTGATCTGAACTGATCTGATCTGAACATATCTGATCTGAACTTATTTTTTCTGATCTGATCTGAAATAAGTAAAAATAAGGTGAACTGAACATAGCCTTATTCTTTACTCATTTGTTGGCCTAGACAAAGAAGGCGATGATATATTCTCATCATAAGGTGCTCATGCAAGGATATATAGTAGACAAACATATTATGTATCTACAATTATTATAATTATTTTTCCCGTCTTCTTCTTCTTTTTTAAAGTATATTTTCGTTCCCTTTCAACTTCCCTTTCCTCTTTCTCCACAAATTGTGATGCTTATATCAAAGAGTCAACCTTATCAGCGAAATGACGTGAATATTTCAGGATTAATGCTAATCCAATATCTTCAAGCAAATACTACAGATCCAAATTTGATATACAGATCACATGAACCATGGGAAAAACCATATCAATAACTAAGATATTTTATCCCACAATTTGTGTACCACATGTGTGCCACTTTCTCTTATTGGTTCGTTGATTATTATGTTACTTATCATGTAAACTAATCAAATAGAGTGGCACTCACATGCTCGTTGAATACATCTCAAATGAAGCATTAATGAAACAAATAGGCTTGAATTTCACATCTAAGGACGTCAATTACCGATAAATTGCGCTAATTGTAATAAGCTAAACCTATTTTTGCGGCTCTTGATGAGAATTGATTATCAAACTAACTAATTGAACTATCACAACTAACTGAAAACTAGATTGAATCCAATTGTAATAAAGATAAAAGTATGGAATCAAATCAATGATTAAAAAAGCACTAGGGTATTTACCAATAATATGACCAATAAACAACATTCAAACAAGGGGATATATAATAATGGGATCAAATTGAGGGGAAATCATTCATATGCTTTCTAATTACTTTCTCATGCTAATTAGAGAGGCTAAACTCATTGATGATAACCTATTTTCATGGTAAGACAACTAGTCAAGCATATTCACAAATCATAATGATGAATAGCAAATTAAACTACCTAGACTAGAAAGTCCCAATTTTTAGGGTCCTTCAAATCTAGCAATTTATCTAAGTCTACCCGTGGCTAAGGGTGAAAGTTCAGTGTACAGTATGGATTTGGGCCTAGTGCAATCTAATCGGAACAAAAATTGGATTTCAATTTTCCAATCTGAATCCAAACCAATCAAAGTTTGACTCCAAACCAATCCAATCCGAATTTTCAGACACTAGATTGGATCCAATCCGATATATCCAAAATTTTAAACTCTATTCTTTTGATGAAATAATTTAGGCGCAAGCGTCAAAATTAAGTGTCCGATGATAGAAGTAATTGGTAAGATCCCATAAAGATTCAGTAATAACAACTAATATTTCATACAAACCCAAAAAATTTATCGAAAACATTTAAGCCTAAAGCCATATATACAACTATATAATATTGGGCTTATTTGCTATTCGATTATATTGGATTTCTGGAACCAATCACCCTCCATCCAAAACAATCCGAAAATCAAAAATTTCAGAGAAATCTCAATCTGAATGCAAAGCTGTAGACACAAAATTGTGTCTCCATATTAAGTATCCAATGATGAAACATATCGTCGTCTTAATTGGTCCGGTCCAAAGGAAATGCAATCGAACGAGCTAAGCCCAAAAGCATTTCGAAAATATAAAGTCTATTTATTAAATCCAAGCCCAATTTTTAAAGGTCCAATTAATTATCCCTGATAATTAATTGTATTTTTTAATATTTTAAAATTAATTATTCTTGATAATTAATTTTTCAAAGAATATTTCGAAAATCAGATTTTTATTCCTAAAGATAGCTGATTTCGGATTTCAAAAGGATATATTTTAGTCAAAGGATAAAAAAGAATCTTAAAATAATAAAAACAAACGGGCCAAAAAGCAAGTGTGCGCGACGCACAAGCTGTGCGCCTGGCGCATAGGTTGTGCACCTGGCGCACAGGCTGTGCGTCAGCACAATGCTGTGCGCCAGGCGTACAATTTTATTTTATCTTTTTGATTCGTTTTCGGTTTCTTTTGCCTAGAAATACCTCGTATCTTCAAACGACTTTTCACAATGCTTTACAACACTTTCCCTACGACTTCTACACATACTCGCCTATAATCAAACTCATATTCAAACACTCAAATTCATATTCAAACACATTCAAATATATTCAAACTCATCCAACCCTTCGAATTTCTCATTTCAAGCTTCAAGATTGCTCATCCTGAAGATTTTTGCATAAGACCCAGGCGACAAAGGTATAACTCCTGAGGGTCAATTCCAATTTCATTCCTTTTTTTACTAACAATTTACTTGTCACAATGTAGATCTTGAAGGAATTAACTCTCTCTTGTACATTCTTCCCTAAATCTTCTCTTTATATTTATTTGCTTTATTATTCATATGCATTATTGTTTGTTTTAATGCTTTCATCACCTCATATGATTATATTTGTTAATCAAAGACCTAAAGAACTGTTCTAACATTAAATTCAGATAATTGGACAACTTGTTATGATCCTAGTAATTTGATTGCATAATAGCATGTCACCAAAAATTAGTCTTTTGTTTGTTAAATGAACTGACATAGATTAATTATTACATTGCATTAAAATATTATGTGGTTATTTATTTGCATAAATATAGACATGAATCGATATTAAGTAGAGGCCATCAATGGGCGAATTTGATTCCTGATCTTATTCGTACCCTCACCCCCGAACTCAAGCTATGGTTCATTGACCATTAATGGAGTCATGACGGGAAATCTACATTAGATAAGTCCCTAAGTTGTCCCAAGGTTTCCCAATATCCAATTAGGTTTATGAGTCTTCCTTTAAATACTTGTTGGCGACTTCAAAAAAATGTTTTCGATAAAACCTTTACAATGAGGTAGTCAAATACGCGCTCATCCTGCGTAGGCGAATAAAAACATGCCTACAATTTGGCGACTCCCTTTGGGGAGGATTTTAAAAAATATTTTTTTAGATAAGTGGGTGAAACTCGAAAAATACGATTCATACTTGTTTTATGTTTTTAAATAACATTACAGTTTTGCATATGCATGGCTATTGTTTAAGCCACTATAAGGACAATCTTCCTTGCCTCATTGGCGCATGTTCTATGTGTGAGGCCACCCCCGGGGGGTTTGTGCTTTGTCCTTCCGAAAGCTTCCTGAGCGATAATGTTGGATCTTAGTCATAAATAAACCTACCAAACCATGGCATTGTTCTCTTGTTCCTAACTTGAGAACTGGAGTGCGTCTTACACGTGGCCACCTTTTTAAGCAAAAGGTACAAAGCTTGGGATCAATATCTTAGCCATGGACCCTTTTCAGCATTAACCTAAACCTGACCATAGTTGAAACGTAGAACTGGACTTTTAGGTTGAGAACTTTGCATCCATGTTACATGAAATTTGCTTGTGAATGCATTTTTTTGCCTGTTATTAACTTGTCAAAACGTCGATGTGTATTGGACCTAAAATCGCGTCTAAAAGCATCGTCAAATTGACCAAACTTTCGTTGAATTAACAAATTGCATGCTGGGGGGCAGTGCGCCGAACGCACCGCGGTGCGCCTGCCGTACGGACCTTGCGCCTGACACAAGACACCGCGCCGAGCGCAAAATTGTGCGCCAGACGCACCACGGTCATGTTTGTCGTTTAAGTCCTAAAAAGTCTGTCAAAAAATCCGTCATTATGTCATGTTTGTCGTCGCGCCCGAAATTATGTGGAATTAGCCAAAACCTCACCTAAATCTCCAAAAAGCATGCCGGGGAGTAGTGCGCCAAACGCATTAAGTTACGCCTGGCGCACAACTCCCGCGCCAGACGCACTGGCTTCGCGCCGCGTGCAACGTTGTTGCGTGGCGCGCATCCTGTTCATCTCATGTTTTTGTCGATTTAGTCGTCGTAGTGGTCGCTTATGCATTTCTCCGTCTGCATTCATGTAGAGTCATGATCGCTCTTAGAGTCCTTTTGTCAAAACTCACCGAATTCAAACAAAAAAAAATATATCTTTTCATACATATCATTTAAGGTTGAGTCTATCCTAAAATGTGCATCCAGAAAAGTGATCACGATAGAGTTAAAGTCGTCATGCGTGTCTACCTCCTTCTATATTATCCCTGCTATCCAAAAAATCTAAGTCTCATATCAGCCCATTCCAATCTAAGTCTAATCCTAATCCAATCCAAAACTTAGGTCCATTTAGGCCTAATTCATACCCTAGGTTTAGTTTGCATCTCTATGTAAGCCCTAGTTAAGTCTTAGTACTATAAAATCCCAATTCATACCCTAGGTCTAGTTTGCATCTCCTTGTAAGCTCTAGTCAAGTCTTCGGACTATAAAAACCCAATCCTAGGTCTAATTTACATCTCTATGTAAGCCCTAGTCAAGTCTTAGGACTATTAAAGCCAAATTCATATCCTAGGTCTAGTTTGCATCTCCATGTAAGCCCTAGTCAAGTCTTCAGACTATAAAAGCCCAATCATAGGTCTAGTTTACATCACTATGTAAGCCCTAGTTAAATCCAATCCCAAACTCATATAGGACGAAGTCTAAACTCTAGACTCATTAATCTTTTGGTCTAGCCTACTTGCTCTAAATGTTAGTTCAAAGTCTAGCCACCCTTAGGTCTAGCCTGCTTATTCTAAATATAAGTTCAAAGTCTAGCCTTCCTTATTGCCTAGCCTACTTACTCACCCGTAAGTTCAAAGTCTAGTCGCCATTAGGTTTAGCCTACTTACTCTAAATGTAAATTCAAAGTCTAGTCTTCTCTATCACCTAGCTTGCTTAGTCACTCGTAAGTTCAAACCTTTAGGTTTAGCCTACTTACTCTAAATGTAAGTTCAAAGTCTAGCCTTCCTTATCACCTAGCCTGCTTACTCTCCCGTAAGTTCAAAGTCTAGTATTCCCTATAGTCCACATAGGCAATCTTTTTTTGAGTGTAGCCTACTTATTCTACCTGTAAGTTCAAAGTCTAGTATTCGGTAAAGCCCAATTATTGAGTCCGGTCCGCTTGCATAGTCAGTCAGTCCGGCCCATGTCCATGTGCATATGCATATAGTTAAGCCCATGTCAACATCATGGTCTAGCCCATACTAGTTCAATACAATACCCATTTCTAATTATCATTTCCTATTTCCAATTCTCCAAATCATTTCCCATTCTCCATTTCTCCTCTCTGATTTCCCATTTCCATCTCATTTCCAATTCTCATTTCGAAATTCATTTCTTAAAATTTACAAGCGAGGTCCACTCGATTCTGTTCAGGACCGGTCGAGAGATTACAACTTAGCAACGCCTAATGGAGGAACAAAAAGTTGAGCTTACTCTACAGCTCATCAAGCGCACTATCACCACCCCGACTTCATTCAGAGTCATGAAGATTACTTTTGACCGCCTTCACAATAGAGGCGTGATCACTTCTATAGGGTATACTCCGAACCCTACATATGAAAGAAAAAATCCAAACGATAAAACATAAACTTCTACTGCAAATTCCACCTGACATCTAGTGTCAAATACCATCAATGCGCTGCAAAACATGGTCGATGACAATAGAATTACTTGCTACAACGAGAATCAACATCACCAACAACCCCTTAGGCAGTGCATCAATAATTCAAAGGCTTAGTCTTTTATTTCTGGTTTCCTAGGATGAGTCAGAGAGTCCTTACCCTAAGCCATTTCTTTCCTTTCCCATCGAGTCTATGTCACTATAAGACTTCATATATTATAGCCTTTCCATTTTTATTTTATTTTTTTTTCTTTTATTTTCATTGGCCTTTCACCATCATTTATGCTTCGAGTTCGATGATGAAACTCGAATCAAATTGTCTCCATGACCTTGATTAATAAAAAAAAAATGAAAAAATGGACATACTTTGGATTATGAGTTATTTCCCTCTTCCTCCATCACCTTCCATAAGCCATCATCCATAAGCCATCCTCATGCAACCAAGAAAATAAAAATCCCTTAAGCCATCATTTCCATGACCCGAAATAACCTTTCCATTCAAAGCTCCACATATAGCCTTTAAGTCTTCCAGTACCTAAAACCACAAAAAGTTGTGTGCAAGACTCTGTACATAAAAAAATCAATGCCTGACAAAAAAAAAAGTAAAAAAATTCAAAGTGCGAAAAAAAAGAAACACACAAAGCAAATGCAAAAAAAAAGCCAAAGGCAAAGGAGAAATTCAAGCTAGGGGGATTGCACACAAGTTCTACCCCTCATTCCTAATCCCTTCTACCTATCCATCAAAACCCTAACCATATAATTCAAAGCCATAATCCATACCTTAGCCCATCCAATTAAACATTTATCATAAACCTCAAACCCTTTAAACCTTTTATATCAATCCTAACTTCTGATTTAAGGTATGTCCAAGCCCGCTAGGTTGAGAACCCGAAACGGCGGCCTAGGCAAAATTAGGGCACAAAAAAAATCAGATCTAGAACTACGAATGGTCTTATTCCGCAAGGATACTTAGGAATCCTCATCTCGAGGTCCGACCTTTTAAATAAAATAAATTAATTAGGGTCTAATGATTTGACTTTTTAGAATTGAGGATCATACTTTCTCTAGATCCCGACATAGACTCGAGTTTGAACCCAACTACATCAAAGCCTTTTCCCACCTAGATTTATATGAGTCACAAAATTCGAAGTTTTTATTTTTCAATCCAAACTCTCCTTGTCCCTAAAGGACTCTCCGATAATTCCATGGTCTCTGGCGATATCTGACTTTGCCTATATCAACTTCCCAAAGAAGAATCCCCAGTGAAGAATTTCTGAATACTCAATATAGATCAGGTACATTCCAATCTAGGCTCAAAATGCCTAATTCAAGACAAGCTTACCCAAAGTGGGGGTATCCTATATATGTGGTGCTTCCTCCAAATCAAACTCCCGAAAAGTTGTAATATGCGGATTTCACTTGCGGACCCCGATTCATTGCCAAAACAGCTTTCGAAAATCATTCTATCTATTTCTAATCAATCCATCTTGTTTTACCTATCCAGATTTCCTAACCTTGCAAAAACCTCACCTTGCATTACATTTCATACCTCCTAATCTCGCATAACCCTGAACTTGCATTACATTTCATCTTTCCTAGCCTTGCATAACCCTGACCTTGCATGACGTTTCATTTTCCTTAGCTTTGCATAACCTTAATCCTTGCATTGCGTCTCATGCATCCTTAGAGAGTCTAAGTTTGCATTGTTGCATCATTATGTGCATTATTTTTTGAGTTGTTACACCTATCTGCTAACATCTTCTCATGCAGGTAATTAAATTGCTTGTAGTTATCGTCTTGCATACTAACTTTATTTTGCAGAAACTAGCGATATATAGATCAGTTCTAAACTGCAAAGCGTTTATAATCGTTCTCCGTTCCAACACCCTATACATTGACTATCGGTTTCCTGAACCTCGGTCAAAGTGGGGGCTTCTGTAGACACAAAATCTGTATACTAACTTTATTTTGCAGAAACTAGCGATATATAGATCAGTTCTAAACTGCAAAGCGTTTATAATCGTTCTCCGTTCCAACACCCTATACATTGACTATCGGTTTCCTGAACCTCGGTCAAAGTGGGGGCTTCTGTAGACACAAAATCGTGTCTCCCCATTGACTACCCAATGATAAAACATATCGTCGCCCTAATTGGTCTGGTCCAAAGGAAAAACAATCGAACGAGCTAAGCCAAAAGCATTTCGAAAATATAAAGTTTATTTATTAAATCCAAGCCCAATTTTAAAGGTCCAATTAATTATTCCTGATAATTAATTGTATTTTTAAATATTTTAATATTAATTATTTTTGATAATTAATTTTTTAAAGGATATCTTGAAAATCAGATTTTTTTACCTAATTTTGGATTTCAAAGGATAGATTTTATCAAAGGATAAAAAAGAATCTTAAAACAATAAAAAAAAGGACCAAAAAGCAAGTGTGCACGACGCACAATTGTGCGCCTGGCGCACAGGCTGTGCGTCAAGCACAAAGCTGTGCGCCAGGCGCATATTTTTATTTTATCTTTTCGATTCGTTTTAGGTTTCCTTTGCCTATAAATACCTCATTTCTTCGAACGAATTTTCACAATGCTTTACAACACTTTCCCTACGACTTCTACACATACTCTCCTATACTCAAACTCATATTCAAACACTCAAATCCATATTCAAACACATTCAAATATATTCAAACTCATCCAACCCTTCGAATTTCTCATTTCAAGCTTCAAGATTGCTCATCCTGAAGATCGTTGCATAAGACCCCGGGCGACAAAGGTATAATTCCCGAGGGTCAATTCCAATTTATTCCATTTTTTACTAACAATTTACTTGTCACGATGTAGATCTTGAAGGAATTAACTTGTACATTCTTCCCTAAACCTTCTCTTTATATTTATTTGCTTTATTGTTCATATGCATGATTGTTTGTTTTAATGCTTTCACCACCTCATATGATTATATTTGCTAATCAAAGACCTAAAGAACTGTTCTAACATTAAATTCAGATAATTGGGCAACTTGTTAGAATCTTGGTAATTTGATTGCATAATAGCATGTCACCAAAAAATAGTCTTTTGTTTGTTAAATGAACTGACATAGATTAATTATTAGATTGCATTAAAATATTACGTGGTTGTTTATTTGCATAAATATAGACATGAATCGAAATTAAGTAGAAGCCACCAATGGGCGAATTTGATTCCTGACCTTATTCGTACTCTCACCACCAAACTCAATCTATGTTTCATTGACCATTAATGGAGTCAAGACGGGGAAATCTACATTGGATAAGTCCCTAAGTTGTCCCTAGGTTTCCCAATATCCAATTAGGTTTATGAGTCTTCCTTTAAAGACTAGTTGGCGACTTCAAAAAACGTGTTCAATAAAACGTTTACAATGAGATAGTCAAATACGCGCTCATCCCGCGTAGGCGAATAAAAACACGCCTAGCTACAAAAGCGAACATAGTTCGAGTCTAACGTGAATCACTAATTCGGTTTGGATTGCTATGGATTTCGGTTTGTATCTGAATAACTTTCACCTCTACCCATGGCTTCATCTAATGATCCTTCACTAAGGGAGTCAAAATTAATGCATAAGTGGTGATCAATCAATCAAACATCCATTTAATAATCAAGTTAATCTCTCTTTTTTTACCCAATGCAAAACCCCTAAGCTTGACCTAAAGGTTCAAGACAAATAATAAATTATTAATATTGAATTACTGCGGTATTTTGGAGGCATGTTGATGCGGATTTTACAGCTAGGCATATCCATGGACAACAAAAGATTTTTGGAAAAACCATAGCAATAAATAACTTATTCTTGGAAAAGAGGTAATCTACTAAATCAAACAATAACAAGAAAATACCAAATAAATACCCATAAAAATGGTAAAGGAAGAGAATCACTCAAGAATCTTCAATGGAAAAGTAAGAACTTTTCATTAAAACCTGGAAATTGTATCTATCAAAACTTCAAGATTAATGTCTAATTACAAGAAACAAGTTTGTGAAGATTAAGTAAAAATTAGGAGTCCCTAATAATGACAAAAAAACCCTGCTTAAATAATACAACAATGTCTAAGCATAATTACAATAAAGCCCCTGGACAAAATAAAGAAACAAAATAAGGGTTTTCGTAAATAAGACCAAACTCGGGCGCCAGGTTGAGAATTACTTGTCCAATCGATAAATCTCATAACTTTAGAGATAATTGGGCTGTATAGATTACCCGGACGAGTTAGGCTAGCTGGGCTAGCTGGGCCTTCAAGTATTCTCTCTTCTCCTTCATCCTTGGCCAAAATTTCTTCGTTTGCTTCTTAATGTCTCTCGAGGCTTCCTGGGGCTAGTTTCTCGCCATTTCCAACACTTTTGCTTGCCACATTTGCTCATACCTCCTTGCATCTTTTCTTGCTTAGCTTAGACCTATACACAAGTCAAGCAAAAGCAAACCAACACACAAGTACAAGAAGAGGTAGAAAAGCGGGGTAAATTTCTCACAAATACCCATCAAATAAGGCATAAAATGGATCGAGAAAGAGGGATAGAAGTAGGTATAATGCTCGCGCATTAGGTACATATAATAAGTGGTTCACGTAATATGTGAAAACATGATTTTGATTCATCATTAAACATGCCAAAAGAAAACCTCTCAACCAAAAATCCAATAATCCTAAGAATAGGATAGTGTCTTTTTATGGCTAATAGCCTAATAGTACTCCCTCTGCCATATATTAAATCAATACTTTTGTTCGTCACGAAGTTTTAAGTGTTTTATTTGACTTCTTTATTTTATTGTTTGTAGTTGGTAGTACTTTCTTTTAATTGTAATTACTAGGTTTTGGAACCTTAACTTTTTGAGGGATGAGTGAGACAGTTGAATTTTTTATTGTCTAAGTCCCTCATGGAAAGAGAGAGAAATAATATAAATTTGTAGAAAGTTGCCATTTTAGGAAGTGTATCAATTATCGGGGGACGGACGAAAATATATAATGCATCGATTACTATGGGACAGAGTATATGAGCTTTGTATTTAGAATTCTAAGAAATGGTTAATATAATCTCTTGGCAGTTTCATAACACCTCATAAGATAGTTTAGAAAATAAGCAATTGTGGTAATCGAATAATTGAAGTCAATAGATTTTACTATTCATATAAAAATCTAAAATGTTCTAAAATTAACACCTCATTATGGGCCTATTCTGTTCACCTCATTTCCAGTCATTATCAGATAAATTAAGTTCAAATAAGTTCATATAAGTTCAGATAAGATCTAATAAGGACTAATACGGTCTAATAAGTTCAGATAAGTTCAGTTCAACAAAAATAAGCAAAAATAAGGTCTGACACTCTCACAAGATAAGGTCTAATAAGTCCAGATAAGTTCTAATAAATACAAAGAACGTATAATAAGTTAAGGTAAGTTTAAATAAATAAAAATAAGTTGAATAGAACACCCTAGGCTAAGAAACTTATCTTCTTTTTTTATGGGAAGAAGCTTAGCTTGATTGAGAGACAGCACATGTCGTTCATTTTTTCTTAATATGGTAAGATATGCCACAATAACGCATTTGCTCAACACACATATAATACAACCTACTCAAACCCTCTACTTGTTAGTATCGAATCTACAACATGTGAGTGCAAGATGAAAAGGTTCACATTCTTTACCACTTTGATTTTCGTACAATACTCGTATTGCACACGTTAAAAATTACTCTCTCTGTCTGATGACAAAGTAAGAATGTCACAACAACATTCTTCAACAACCATATTTCTCACTTTACTTTCTCAGCTCTCATTTCATTTATTTGTGTGAAAAACTTACAGACTTTCTGTGCACTGCATAAATATTGACTATCCCTAGGTCACAAAATACTAGCCACTTAGGACAAGACACCTGCCTATGAATAAAAGTACAAAAGGACAAACTAAGCTTTCCATCCTAGAAAACTGAAACTAGGCCTAAGGCCTTACAGAAGCTAAATGAGCTGAAGTAATGAGCTGGCTAATAATATGGCTTCTCAACCTTCCTCCTCAAGTTGAGAGTGAAGAGTAAGATTGAACTCCCAGGTTGGAAAGAAGCCTGTGATGTTGCTGGGTAGGAAGAGACTTAGTGAAAACATCAGCTAGCTGTTGATGAGAAGCAACATATATAGGAGAAATAACCCCTTCTTATGTCTTGTCTTTTAGAAAATGGCAATCTATATCAACATGTTTGGTCTTCTCATGATGTACAGGATTGACAGTAATAGCAAGAGATGCTTGATTGTCACATTTAGGGGTGTTAACGAGTCGAACCGAGATCGAACCTGGGCAGGCTCGGCTCGGCTCGAGAAGGAGATAGATCGAGCTCGGCTCGAGCTAGAAAATTCCGAGCTTGACTCGAGCTCGAGACAAGTGAGCTTTGGCTCGGCTCGAGATAGGTTTGCGAACTATGCGGCTCGAAAACGGCTCGAGAATAATCTTCATTTATTCTTTGATTTTCAATGAACTTGATTTTCATATATTGTAATTTGAGTCTAGCTCTATAATGAAGGAAACACATACAGTAAAAAGAAAAATGAAAAAAAATAGAAAAGGACAAAGTCATCAATCATCATCAGATATCAAACGATGGAATAACGGGAAAAAAAAGGAAAAGGACAATGAGAAAATTTAGAAAGGAGAGAAAGAATCAGTCATCATCATTCATTATACATCAAAGTAGGAAATCAAGAAAAAGAAGAAGGAAAAATAAAAATGAAAAAGGAGGAAGAATTGCACGAATTCATCTGAACTGCTAGCCTAAAATAATTGATCACTTTTATCCTCTGTTGTCCTCCACGAAGCCGCTGCTCACCGCCACGAACCCCGCTTTCCACGACCACAAACCCCACTGCTCACCGACCGTATGATGCATCGAAAGTTCTTAACCCTTCAGGTGTGCGGTGTGTAGGGATGGCAATTGGGCGGGGCGGGTGCGGAGGATGGTACCTCCACACCCGCACCCGCACCCGCATAAAATTCCAATCCTCATCCCCGCCCCACCACCAATTGCGGGGGAAAATTCCAGATCCATCCCCGCCCCCACTAGGTACGGATTTATACCCATCCCCGCCCCACCACCCGCATGGGTACCCTCACCTGCGTTGTACCCACTGCATCCCCACCACACCACCCGCATGGGTATCCGCATCCGCGTCGTAACCGCGTCATACCCACATATTTATATTTTGCAAGATAAAATTATTAATAATGTAAGTATATAAATATAATTTTAATAATAAATATGCGGGGCGGGCGGGGGTGGGGCGGGGATGGGGGGGTATATCATGAAATCCACACCCGCTCCACCACCCATTGCGGGTATGATTTTAATCCCCATCCCCGCCCTATCCCCGCCAAACCTAGATCCATCCCCGCCCCACTTGGACGGGGATGGGGCGGGTCTCCTACTTGACCCGCCCCACTGCCATACCTAGCGGTGTGCGGTGTGAGAATTGTAAATTAGGGACTTAAGGTATGGTCAAGTTCTCAATTGGTTTGTAATTGACAGTATTTTTTTAGGGCCCAGCTCGAAATATCTTTTATGTGGGCTGGGTCGCTAGTAATTAGGATTGGAACGAGTTAAATTAGATTAAAAATAAATAATGAAATAGTAATTTAAAATTTATCAAACCTGTTTGCGAGCTTTCGAGCCGAACTTCATTAGGCTCAGGCTCGGCTCGTTAAAGTCTCGAGCCGATCCCGAACTCGAATCGAACTCACTTGAGCCGAGCTTTGACCGAGCCGAATTCGAATAGTTTGCGAGCCACTCTGACTCGTTAGCACCCCTAGTCACAATGCCTAGGAGTATTTCCAAGAGATTTCAATCCTAAGTTTCTAGCAGCTGCTTTAACCACATAACTTCACATAGAGTGAGGGCCATATACATGTATTGTAACACCCGACCCATAAGGAGTCGAGTATATCATCATCAATGCGCATCCAGGGCCAACAACTGTCCTCAATAACCAACACAAGTTCTTCCGGCGCATCTTGTCCTCACTCATGCGCACCCCGAGAAACTTCCCAGGAGGTCACCCATCCCTGGACTACTCCCAGCCAAGCACGCTTAATTGTGGAGTAACTAAGGAAATGAGCTCCCTAAAAGAAAGATGCCTCTTATTGGAATGAGTAGCCTGCTAAATCCCTTTAAAGCAATCATGAGGGGTATTACATACACCCCCACTTGAGAACAACAACGCCCTCGTTGCGCCTGAGGACTCCACATATTCGGCATACGGCCTATGGGTCGCCCCAGCCTGAAGACTGATCGCTGGAGACTCCAGATATTCGGTCTAACGACCTCTGGGTCGCTCCTTATGACAATACAGCCCCAGAATCCTCCCCCACTAGGCGCCTGAGGACTCCTAATATTCGGCCTAACGGCCCTAGGGTCGCCCCAACACGCGGTCGCAGGGTTGCTCTGATACCATTTGTAACACTCGACCCATACGGAGTCGAGTATATCGTCACCAATGCGCATCCAGGGCCAACAACTGTCCTCAATAACCAACACAAGTTCTTCCGGCGTATTTTGTTCTCACTCATGCGCACCCCGAGAAACTTCCCAGGGGGTCACCCATCCCTGGACTACTCCCAGCCAAACACACTTAACTGTGGAGTAACTAAGGAAATGAGCTCCCTAAAAGAAAGATGCATCTTGTTGGAATGAGTAGCCTGCTAAATCTCTTTAAAGCAATCATGAGGGGTATTACATAATGATAATAATAATAATAATTCCCGGGGCTTTCTTCCTACCCAAGTAACTCTCACTAAGAACTTTTCTTGAAGCCTAAGATACTAATAATCCTAAATGCAACAACTACACATTTCCCATGGAATATGTAGCAACTCAATGAGAGTTTTTGGATCATTTGCTCTGATACCAACTGACGCTCCGTCTTTTTAAAGACATAATATAAGCAAAATAGAACATTTTATTAAAGGAATGACGATAGCGGAAATATCATCTGACGGAAATGTCACTCTAAATCATGGTTAAATATAAACTAAATAAAATAAAACCCAAATGAATTAACTCAAAATAACCATAAAGAGGCAAAGCAACCTCATAAACCCAATATATATAGTAAATATAAAATAAAATAAGATGTCTCAAACAAAAATCCTAAATAGCCTTTCTTTCATTTCCCATAACACGAAATAATCACCTGCAAAATAAATCAACAAACATCCACAATCAGTGGGGAGTAACTAACATCTCTCCCAGCTCATTTAGGATCCATATAAGAGTTATAGAAGTCTTAATAATCCGGTTATACGTAAACATCTCAATAGTTATCTTCGGATAATCAAATAAAATACTTAAACAAATATAGTACAACATGATTAATATAAATAGGTAAAGATAACGAGAATAAACAAAATGGATAAATAACTATATATATAAACTCAAGTATCAATACCATAAACCATCAAAGTTTAAAGTAATAAAAATAATATAATTAGTTTGAGAGAGAGATAGTTGAACGCTAGTGGGCAACCCACTTCATATGGTAATGTCAGACAACCTCCAGACAGCCTATGGGTTACGTTCCCTACTGCCTGTGTCTAAGAATGGTCATACACCCGATGCGGTGTAGGATTACGTCCCCACCGACCTCTCCGACGACAACAAAACCAAGGTATACCTAGGATTACGTCCTATGGTTTGCATGTTCTGCACCTCGGGATTACGTTCCTCCGGATAATCTTGCTCTCAAACAATAATAATAATAAAATAATACTCAATTATCAAATAACACGGATGCCCTTAAGGCCTTACACCAAATCAGCAGAAATCTAGGATCGCAACCCAAGAATTTCAATTCAAAATAGCATTCTTCTCAAAATAATAATAATAATAATAATAATAATAATAATAATAATAATAATAATAATAATAATAATAATAATGATGATGATGATGATGATGATGATGATGATGATCATAATAATAATAATAATAATAATAATAATAATAATAATAATAATAATAATAATAATAATAATAATAATAATAATAATAATAATAGTAATAATAATAATAATAATAATAATAATAATAATAATAAGAATAATAATAATAATAATATCAATAACAATAATAATAATAATAACAACAACAACTACTCCAAAATATAATTTTAACTCATCATAAAAATAAAACAACAAGGTATCAACTACTCAGAATAACATTAACATACAATGCCACAAACAAACCAAATTAAACAAAAGTAAATAATTAAATAAACTAAAGGAACAACTATAACAAATCCTAACAAGTTGCGGTAGCATGTATAATTCATAAGTCAACAAGTCACGAAACTTCTACGAACAATCAGTTGATAACTCATGAAACTATATATAACTTAATTTGAAATGTAAAGCTCATAACAAAAATGAAGAGAAAATCACACCATGCACAACACGCAAGGAATGAAATGGTAGAAACAATGGAGTCAATATCAGAGAGCAAAAATGAAGAGGAAACAAATAGCCTAGCAAGAAGCCACACTAACGATATCACGCCCAACAACAACAAAATAATATCAACCCACTGTTCTGCCAGCCATCCACGAGCAACAACAACAATGCTCCCTAAACCAAGGTTTAAGCCATACACATCCATACTTCACCCATACTTCATCACCACACTTTAAATTCGGAGATTTCATACCAAAACATATAATAGCAACCATATATATATATATATATATATATATATATATATATATATATATATATATATATATATATATATATATATATATATATATATATATATATATATATATATATATTTTAATATTACAAAGATAACAAAATTAACTAAACTAATCATGAACGTAACTCAAACAAGAGCATGGAGACTATAAATAAAACAACCTTGATCAATCAACCCAACCTAACTATTAAAACTAGCATAATCCCTATACGAATAATAATTGATCCGAGAGAACCGCTAGTTACCTTTGAAGACCTCCAACCGCTTGCATTTCCATTATGTACTTGTTCTATTCGACCACGATTTTCGATGATCCGAGGCTCGGATACCAAATCTCTCCGGTCAAAGTGACGAACAAGATGTTCTCAACATGCTGTCCAAAATTTGAAGACGATCCAACGGTTAGATCTCCAGATATCGTCATTTTCGTGAAGGTGTGATAGGAAAATCCGAGATGAACTTTACTCTTCTTTTTGTATTCTCTTCCCCTCTTGAAATGGCCGAACAATATGGGGAGATGGTCTGAATTTTCTGACCAGAAATCAGCAGCAAAAGGGGAAATAAAAAGGGGGGTTACAAGTTGAAATTGATGGGGTAATTATGGGGTAATAAAATGGGTGAATTAAAAAGGAGGTTACAAGGATGCTCAAAAGCCTCTCCAATGCTTCCAATATTCTGATTTTGAGGACAGCTTTTAGGAGCTTGAAACTTCACATTAAAAAGTCGTGCGCACGGTCAGACGAGTTCAAATCAAATAAAGAAAAATACTAGCTCAAACGCGTATTTCTAAATACTAGAAATTCTACAATTTCTCATCAAATAAATAACATAAATATAACATTTTAAAAGTTGAAATGCAAATAACATAAGATATAATATTTTTAAGAAGTAAAATATTCTAATTTTAACGGAAAATAATAATGAAGGGTAAAATAATACGAAAATTTAGGAGCGAAATTTCGGGGTGTTACATGTATTCTGCTTCTGCACTACTCCTAACCATCACATATTGTCTCTTGGATTTCTAAGAGATGGGAGACTTGCCAAGAAGGATACAATAGCCAGAAGTTGATTTTCTAGTGGATGCACAATCACCCAGTCACTATCATAGAATGCCTCCAACTAGGCACTAGAAGTGTTGGCAAGTAAGATTCCTTGAGTAGGAGATCCAGCTAGGTATCTCAATACCCTTTTAGCTGCTTGAAGATGAATGTCAGTAGGACCATGCATAAATTTGCTTAATACATGCACAATATAGGCTATATCAGGCCTAGTCAAGGTCAGATAGATAAGCTTCCCAATAAGCTTTTGGTAGATCACATGATGAGGAATAGGTTCTCCTAAGTGGTAGTGAGCTTGTTGTGGCTACCCATAGGCAACTTCAGGGGTCTTCACTGAAGCATACCATATTCAGACAACAAATCTTCAATGTACTTTCTTTGAGATATAAATATCCCCTCCTTGCAGTGATCTACTTCAATTCCAAGAAAATACCTAAGTTTTCTTATATCCTTCATATGAAAATGTTGTCCAAGCATACCATTTGTAACACCCGACCCATACGGAGTCGAGTCTATCGTCACCAATGCGCATCCAGGGCCATCAATTGTCCTCAATAACCAACACAAGTTCTTCCGGCACATTTTGTCCTCACTCATGCGAACCCTGAGAAACTTCCCAGGAGGGCACCCATCCCTGGACTACTCCCAGTCAAGCACGCTTAACTGTGGAGTAACTAAGAAAATGAGCTCCCTAAAAGAAAGATGCATCTTGTTAGAATGAGTAGTCTGTTAAATCCCTTTAAAGTAATCATGAGGGTATTACACCCTTAGTCTCTTGTATTCCTTCAAGGTTATTCCCAGCAAGAATGAGGTCATCCACATACACTAATATCACTAAGAAGCTGTTATGTATCTCTTTTGTGAAAAGAGAGTAGTCAGATTTTGATTGAGAAAATCCAAGCTCTTTTAGGGCACAACTTAGCTTGGCAAACCATTGCCTTGGAGCTTGCTTGAGCCATACAAGGACTTCACAAGCTTGCATACTGTGTTGCCAGAAGCTCCATGTTGATTGCTTCCACTGTAATTTTGTGACCTTGCCCAAGATATCCAGGTGGCAGCTTCATGTAGACATTTTCCTATAACCTTCCATGTAAGAAAGCATTTTTCACATCCATTTGATGCAAGTGCCACCCTTCAATAGATGCAACAGCCAATAGAGATCTAATAGTAGCCATTTTAGCTACAAGGGTAAAAGTTTGGTCATAGTCTACTCCATACCTCTGTCCATTTCCTAAGATTACAAGTCTTGCTTTGTACCTATTTATGCTCCCATCTAAGATATACTTTACCTTATACTACCATTTGCTTCTTATAGGTTTCTTCCCAGATGATATTGTAGTAATAACCCAAGTGTGATTCTCAAGAGCATTCAGCTCCTCATTCATAGTTGCTACCCATTCAAGGTCCCTTACAGCCTCTTGAAAGTTGTTAGGTTCATGATGTTTAAGGGTTTGAGAAAGAAAACAAGAAAACACAGGTATAGAGGTTGTCTGGATTGTGATTTGAATTTTTAATGGTTTCATGGTCATGCATTGATTACTGGTGATCGATGTAATCTTGATGCCATACAGGTGTTTTGTGAAGTCTACTAGATCTTTTTGGTTATGGTTCTCTTACAGCAGGCTCAATCTCACCAGTCTCTCATTGTTCATCTGCAGTAGGGTTCCAACATGAGGTAGACCATGATAAACTTCATTGGGCCTAATACAAACCCACGCCGAAGGAGAGTTTGACCACTTACAAGGTTGGTAGGGTTCCATCTTAAAACCAATTGGTGATAGGTGGAGTTACCCACCAATCTATATGTTAGTGATTCTCTCTCTAATTCTTCAATGTGGGACAACTATTTCCTAACTCACATGTGGGTTATACTCTTAACACTCCCCTCACATGTGAGCCAACTTTAATCTTGCAATCTGGATAGGTCACAACAACCTCGCTGGGCCATCACTGAACTTCCAACATGAGGTCAACTTGTCCTCTTCTTGGGGGCCATCACAATTCTGTTGGGCTTACTTGTCCCAAATAGATCTTTAACACATTCCATTTTGCATTTCATAATGGGTCAGGATCGTTCGCTCTGATACCATGATGACAAAGTAAGAATGTCACAACAACATTCAACATCCATATTTCTCACTTTACTTTCTCAACTCTCATTTCATTCATCTGTGTTGAACTCTCATTTACTTACAAAATTTATTGCACTGTATAAATAGTGACGGCTAACATATAAGATCGCTAGGTCACAAAACACTAGCCACTTAGGACAAGACACCTGCCTAGGAATAAAAGCACAAAATGACAAACTAAGCTTTCTATCATAGAAAGCTGAAACAGGGCCTAAGGCCTTACAAAAGCTAAATGAGTTGAAGTAATGAGATGGCTAATAATCTGGCTTCTCAACACTGTCTTTTTTACTTGCTACATTTTCTATAAATGGAAGTATCATTTTACTTGCTACATTTCTTTATTTGGTAATCATGACCCACAAAAAAGTATCAATTTTCGGCTTTATTTTGCCATCTTCCTATCTATAACTCCCAAATATTTATTATTTTCCCATAAAGTTATAATCCTTACCATACTTTTTGCCTCTCCTAAATAGTTGTACCTACAACAATATATATATATATATATATATATAAGGTAAGATGAATATGACTCACTTGAAGGGGGATAAGGGGAAATCCTCAAATGAGCCCCATGAGGTTTGATTCCTAGACCTCAGGGATATGAGGTGGGGAGCGATGCCACTACTCCACCACCTCAACCTCACCTACAACAATATATGCAAGTAACTAAAGATGAGAGAGTAACTTACAATTCTTCCTTTGTACTATTTTAAATGAAACATAGGGCCTTGACACTAGGATTTAGGAGGAGAGAGAGATAAATTAAAGATAAAGAATAGAGGGACTCACGTGATAGAGAAAGAGATAGAGAAAGGTAAGTATTAAATATACTAACGTTTTATTTGTTTTGCTAAAATGATAGGTGTTTTATTTTAGAAGGGAACAAGTATATATGTATATTGTTATAAATAGAATAGATGCGGTAGGCGGTCAGAAAACAAGAAGACAAAACACAAAAAGTACTTATAACATTAAACATCCACGTTATGGAGCAGTTGATTTAGGACTAGGTCCCATCTCAATTCTAAAAAATTTCTCAAGTTTCATAAACCAAGAAAAAATAATCTACAAATAAAAAGTTCCCTCTAGGTTGCCTTGGGAGGGCCGTTCTAGAACTTTTCTAGGGTTTCCTACTCTGTAGGTTTTCTCGAGTTTTGACTCGAGATTTACGTAGGGGAAATCATGGATTCTTCTCTGCAATTAATAGCTAATGATGAATCGTTGACAAACATTAAAAAGACTGTGGAAAGTAATGCCAATAACCTACAAAATACGGGAGATCAGATTGGTGAATCTTCGAAGGAATTTGAAGATGCGATTGACTGGAATGAAGAGGGAGAGGACGAAGAATCCGCCAGATTAGAATTAGGTCTGGTGGGTAAAATCTGGACCAAGAGAAACATCAATGCTAATGCGTTTATGGCAACGATGAAAAACGTATGGCAACCGTCTCATGGCCTTGACATTAGTAGTATTGGCGATAACACTTTTGTTTTCCAATTCTACCATTGGCGTGACAAAAATCGTGTGGTGGAAGGACAACCGTGGCATTTTGACAAGCACGCAATTGTTTTTGGTGACATAGAAGGTAATATTAAACCTTCTGACATGAATTTATTTGCTTTACCTATGTGGATTCAGGTGTATAATTTACCTTTTAAGGGTAGGTTAAACATGGAAAACATTGAAGCAATTGGGAACAAAGTTGGTTCTTTTGTTAAGATTGATAACTCAGGAGCGTTGGGTATTGATAAGTCTTTGAGAATGAGAGTTCTCGTTGATGTGCGAAAATCTCTGATCCAAAAAGTTAAAGTTAAAATGAGGGGGGGAGAAGAGGGTTTCTTCGATGTCAACTATGAATTACCTCTTCTATATTGCTACTTTTGTGGGAAGTTGGGACATGGTATTAAAGATTGTATGGACTGCCGTGATGATGACGAGCCTCCTACGAATTATGGAGGATGGCTTAAAGCATCACCCTGGAAGAGAAGTGTAATGGATGACGGTAATCTGGGAGATAGTGGGCGGAAGACATGTGCCAAAAACTTGTTTGTGACAAAGCCTAAGAAAACTGTGAGTAAGGAGGTCAATAACCAAGTGTTGGAGGTTGTGAAAAGACTCGATGGCTGGGCTCTAAAGGAAACCGAGAAGAAAGGAGATGACCTGGAAGTTTTGAATGAGACGGAAGAGGTTGATGAGGGAGTGGAGTTAGATCAGAGAGTGGTAAATAACGGGACTGATGTGGAAGGGCGGGTGCAAAATAAGAGCATACTGCTTGAGGCAGGAGAGTTAGCATGCATGACTTCGGAGATGGGTATCTCAACTCAATCTGGCCCAGTGAATAAGGGGGAGGGGGAGGATGAAAGATTACAAAAAAGCGTGGTTGGAAGAGAGTGGGCAAAAAGAGAGAGGAGGGAGGTCTGAAAGAAGAGAAACTAGGAGGTAATCGAAGGAAAAAAATGGAGAAAGAGGAATTTGATGGAGACCCCATGATGGTGGATGGAGATGGAATGAATAAAAGAAGAATGGTGATGCAAGCTGTGGACAACGAGATGACAGATGCTACATACGCTGAAATAGTGACGGGCCCCACTCATAGGGCTCTTGATGATCAATGAGTCACATCCTATCTTGGAATTGTCGGGGTTTGGGGAGCATCCCGGCGGTCGCTGCGCTGCGGCGTATCGTCATTAATGAGCACCCTCAGCTTGTTTTTCTTCAAGAAACAAAGCTGCGTCAATTAGAGATGGATAGAGTCAAGCAAAAATTGAGGATGGATTGCATGGTGGCAGTGGACTGTAGTGGGGATGGGAGGGGTCGTCGAGGGGGGGTGGCGTTGATGTGGAAGAAAGAGTGGGAGGTAACTGTTACTTCCTTTTCCCTCAATCATATTGATGTTATTGTGAGTTTTCAAGGTGGGAGTGAATGACGCTTTACGGGTGTGTATGGCTACCCGGAGGATGAAAACAAAACAAAGACTTGTATGTTGTTGAATTCTCTTAACTTTGATAATCATCTCCCTTGGCAATGTGGTGGTGATTTCAATCTTATGCTGTGGTCGAATGAGAAGCAAGGAGGAGGAGATTTTAAGTTTGCGCAAGCTACTATGTTTCGTGAGGCGTTGGATCATTGTGAGCTCGAGGATCTTTTTTATAATGGGCATCCTTTTACTTGGACAAACAATCAAGGGGGAGAGAAGAACTTGCAAGAACGCCTTGACAGATTTTGTGCAAATAGCAGATGGAAGGCAATGTATAGCGGCTCTTTTGTCACGCATTTAGAGAAGCGGAGATCTGATCATCTCCCTATTGTTCTTAGCATCAAAAAGCGCATTAGCACTCCAAACAAGCGGCGTTTGAAACGCCTTTTTAGATTTGAGGAGATGTGGATGAGGGAGGAATCATGTGAAGATGCGATGAAGGAGGCGTGGAGGAGTGGGGATGATGTGTTAGGTAACTTAGCTCGCACTGCTAGTGAGTTAAGAGAGTGGAGTAAAAATAATTTTGGGGATTTTGCAAAAGAAATGAGAGAGTGTAAACTTAGGATGGGCAAATTGATAGAGGAGGAACCCACGGAGGAAATTATAGCTCAAATGAGGGCTATTGATGGTAGAATGGATGAACTTGAGAGTAGAGAGAAGCTTTTTTGGAAACAAAGAAAGTAGACAAGATTGGTTGAAGTTCGGGGACAAGAACTCGAAGTTTTTTCATGCAAAAGCCAAGCAAAGAGTTGCCCGAAATAATATCAATAGAATCAAAGATGAAGCTGGGATTGTGTATGAGGATGAAGAAGAAGTGGTGGAAATTTTTGTTCAATATTCCGAGAGCTTGTCCAATGCCAATGATCAGGTGGAGATGGATCATGTGCTCGACAAAATCACCACCAAAATTACGGCTCCTATGTCTCAATTGCTAGAGGAACCATTTGTAGCAGATGAAATCAGACAAGCCTTGAAACAAATGCATCCAACGAAAGCTCCAGGTCCTGACGGTATGTGTGCTCTTTTCTATCAAAAGTTCTGGAGTACTGTGGGTGTTGATGTGGAAGAAAAATTACTTGATATTTTGAATAATGGAGGGGATATAGGTTCTTTAAATCAGACTTACATAGCTTTACTTCCAAAAAAAGAAAATATGTGAGTCCCCTGTTGATTTTAGACCTATTAGTCTATGTAATGTACTCTATAAACTGGTTTCAAAAGTGCTTGCAAATCGGTTAAAAAGAGTCCTTCCTGACATCATTCATGAGTCACAGAGTGGTTTTGTTCCTGGGCGTCTGATCACTGATAATGTATTAGTGGCTTATGAATGTTTCCATTATTTGAGAAAAAAGAAAACGGGGAAAGAAGGCTACCTTGGACTCAAGTTGGATATGAGCAAAGCATATGACAGGGTTGAATGAAGTTTCTTGGAGGAAATGATGATGAAATTGGGTTTCCCGGAGAGTTTTGTTCGATTGATTATGGGCGGTGTAAAATCTACATCTTTCTCTATTTTGATTAATGGGCAACCTACTAGGCGTTTTCTTCCGACCAGAGGGTTAAGGCAAGGGGATCCCCTATCCCCTTTTCTGTTCATCATATGTGCAGAAGGTTTGTCTTCATTGTTACGTGATGCTGAAGCTAATAAAGAAATTCATGGCATAAAAATAGGGAAGAAAGTAGATGCTATTTCTCATCTATTTTTTGCAGATGATAGTTTGTTGTTCACCAGGGCTAATGAAGATGAAGTGAGTAAGGTGCTTGATATTCTTTCAATCTATGAAGCTGCTTCAGGACAAAAACTGAATATGGAAAATCGGAAGTGTCTTTCAGCCGAAACATCGATCTTGAGAAAAAACAAATGCTTCAGATGAAGTTGTATTTTAAGGCAGCTGAAGACCATGAAAAATATCTTGGTCTCCCAACTTACATTGGGGGGTCTAAGAAGAGAGTTTTCCAGATTATTCAGGAACGTATTTTGAAGAAGTTGAAGGGTTGGAAGGAAGGGTATCTTTCTCAAGCGGGGCGTGAAGTTCTCTTAAAAGCTGTGGCGCAGGCGATCCCTACCTATGCAATGCAATGTTTCACCATCCCAAAAAGCATTTTTCAAGAAATTAAAAAGTTGTGCAGGAACTTTTTCTGGGGTCAAAAGAAGGATGAAAAGAAGTTGGCTTGGGTTGCTTGGAGTAAGCTTTATGCTTCAAAGGCGGAAGAAGGGCTTGGTATGAGAAACTTAACAGTTTTTAACTTGGCTCTTCTTGCCAAGCAGGCGTGGCGTATCGTCAGGTACCCCAACTCTCTTGTTGTAAAAATTCTCAAGCTTAAATATTTTCCAAGTTGCACTTTAATGGAGGCGAAAGCTAGCCCTATTGCAAGCTACACATGGCGCTCAATTCTATCAGCGCGCCCTTTACTTGCAAAGGGCCTGAAGGGAATTGTTGGTGATGGTTGTGATGTGGATATATGGCGTGATCCGTGAGTCCCCACTCTCCCAAATTTTCGGGTATTGAATGGCTGCTCTCCTCATGAAGATGCCCCGTCAAAAGTGAGTGAGTTAATCATCAATGGTGAGTGAAACTACCAGGTGCTAGAAAGATGGTTTTCGAGGTGGGAATTGAACGAAATCACTAACATTCCCCTTCCTCAGAATTCTTGTGCTGATAGATGGGCATGACAACACACTAAACATGGAGACTTTGTAGTTCGAAGCTCCTATTACATCGAACTTCAGCGTATCAAGAGTGTTGCAGCATCGACATCAGTTCCTTACCCAAAGGGTCCTTGGAAATGACTGTGGAATGCACAACTTCCCTCCAAAGTCAAAAACTTCGGGTGGAGAACGCTTCATGGTGGTATCCCAGTTTGTGAAAACTTGCGAGTTCGAGGCGTGGTGGAGGAAGCTACGTGTCCTATGTGTGGTGAGGAGAGGGAAGATAGTATGCATGCGCTCTTTCTTTGCAATGAGGTGAAAAAAGTATGGCGTCTAGCCCCCCTTAGAATTGATTTTAACAACGTTGAGGTGTATTCGGTCATGGAGTGGGTCTCTTCAATGGAAAAAATAATCAAAGTGGATGCTTGGTGGGATCTCTTTTGGAGTTTGCTGTGGGGTGTATGGTTGCGGAGAAATGCATGGGTCTTCGATGCGAGGAGGGTATCTATAGAAGATGTGATTAGTAGAGTTTCGAACCTGGCGCATGAATATAAAGAAAGCATGGCTAATGTAGAGAGTGTTGTCCATGACGGGAGTAAGCGGAGAGAAGTGTGGATGAAACCAGCAACAGGTATGTTCAAGGTGAACTCGGATGCGGCCATTTTCAAGGATGGTAAGGTAGGCTTTGGGGGTATTATGAGAGATGATGTCGGGGATATCATGGTGACTACTTGTATGCTGGTGGATGGAAGTTATGCGGCGGATGAAGGGGAAGCCATGGCTGCTCGACACTCTTTGAGTGTGGCTTTAGATGCGGGGCTAAGAAGCATTGAATTAGAGAGTGACTGTCTGAAATTAGTTACTCATTTGAAGCAGGGAAGATGGGAGAATTCGAGTTTTGGCAATATTGTTTATGATATTCTGGAACTAGGAAAAAATTGTAATAGTCTTATCTTCTCTCATGTCTGTAGAAGTGGGAACCAAGTTGCTCATAACTTGGGGCCTGTTCTCCCAGCCTTATTTTCGCTCGATTCGCTTCGGTTCGCCCGCCCGCCCGCCCGCCTGGGTTGCATTCGGTTCGGTTCGGTTCGATTTTATTATATGATTATATTTTATTATATGATAATAAAACAATGATAATTATTATTATATTATTATTATTGTTATTATTACTCCTATTACTATTGCTTTTAATATTATTATTATTATTATTATTATTATTATTATTATTATTAATTGTAGATTATTAATTATTATTATTAATAATAATTATATTGCTAATTATTATTTTGCTAATTCTTTTTTTTCTATATGATTTTGCTAATTATATTGAAATGATAATTCAACTTTAAGACGTACACATTTCTATAATATTTTTCATTGTTCAAAGTATAAACTTTTTAATAGATGACAACAATAATACTATTAATAATAACAACAATAATACTTGTCATTGTTGAAATGATAAAAAAAATACACGTTTTGATAGTTGAACTAATAGGCAAAATAATAGTATTATCGAACATTAACTAGTTTTCATAATCAGTTAATTCTTCGTCTTCTTCTTGTCCAAAAATTTGCTCCATCACCTCGGGATTATTCTGCATTGACTCCCATATTTCTTCAATTATCTTTTGTCGTACACTATCCATAGCTATTTTTCTGTTATCATCGTACATATTATGATCAGCTCTTTGTTCCATGACTTCAATTTGGTGTGTGAAAGGAATCCCTAGATCATGTAAACGAATAAAATTGTGTAGGGTAAAACAAGCTACGATAATTTTCAACTGATTAGCCTCGTCCATTTGCGGCATCGATTTTAGAACCTTCCACCTATTTTTGAGAACCGCAAAAACCCTCTCAATTACATTTCGACAAGAAGAATGTCGGTAATTGAATTGCTCATACATTCCCTCTGGTGGAGTCCCTCTTCTGAAGTCAGGTAAATGGTACCTCAACCCAGGTACTAGATATGGACTCAAGTACCCGAGTGTATTAGGATACGCTGAATCGACTACATAGTACTTTCCTGCACAACAAGCATAATGTTAGTTTGTTAAAGTAATGTATTTTCCCATAGTATTCATGGCAATATAAGTTAGCTAGTACCAGATGGTGGATGAGGGAATCCCATTCTAGCATCTCCTAAGCTTCGCCTCCATACGTTTGTATCATGTGCACTCCCTTCGTAGCCCACATTGATGTGAGTAACCAACATGTTGAGTGAACACACAACCATCACATTCCATGTTTTATCCCCATGACGATCTCTAAATGCCCTGCCTACATCATCTGCAACAACTGATTGTATAAGGGTACCATCTATGGCACCAACACAATCCTAAAAAAAAAGTATATATCGTCATTACATTGAGACTATACATGTTGATATTAGATTATGTCAATTAATAATAAATGTCATCGAATGTAGGATAAGTACCTTAAAGAAAGGCCAGTATTTGATATTGCTTTGAATTTCAGGAGGTGTTTCATACAAACTTTGATATGGTCGAATTATTTGACTCGACAATGCTTCCAAAGCTTGTAATACCTTTTTGAAATACTTGAAATAGTTGATGTTGAGTGTTGAAATCTTTCAGCAAGATCACGAACGTAAGGTGTTTAGCCAACATGTACGAGACCTAACCCAAGTTGCTCTTCAATGCTTATATATCTACCAGCTACTAGGAGTTGTTGTTCTCTAAGGATATTAGCAAGATTTATAAATATTTCTCTACTTAGACGAAGTTGTTCTTTACATAACTTAGGATGGCCTGTCAACATCCTATGTATGAAATGATGCCCCGATTCTCCACCCGAATGCAAAGGCATCCGTTCAACTTGGGTTGTCAATCTCCTCAGCTCATGCAATGCTATGCGCGTCAAACTTTGTTGCACCAAATCTTCATCCATTCTACATAGGCACATATATATTTAATGCAATTTGATTTAGACAAACATATAAAATAGATTTAAACATAAAATAACTAAAAGTTAAAAATAACACAATAAGTTCCATAATAAATTCCACATATAAAATAGACTTAAACATAAAATAATTAAAAGGACTAATTTAAAAGCAATCTAACATAAAGTAACACAATTTTAAATAATATTATCCTTCGCAACCATCTCAGTCATATAACATATTATCATCATTTATAGGCATCTCTGGCCTATAGACATCATCTGAAAGTGCACAATGCTTCGTCAAGAAATGAAGTCTGCCTGTATCACTGCGCAAAGAAACGAAAAGATCGATGGCACCCGGAGTACTGCGAAAGCTATCAAGAATATCCACAACAAATTCATCCCCATACTCTTCAGTAATCCCCATGGACTCCAAGATATCATAAACTTCATCAAATCTATTTATGGGTTTAGGAGGTTGACTCATAGAGGATTTTCTCAGAATATCAAGACATGTATCAATATCATCAGCCCTTGTACTTTTCTTGGGCATGCTACTAGTGTCACCGATTTTACGCTTTTTAGTATCACTAGCGATAATGGGAGACTTGCTTTCATTCTTGAGGGTTTGAATATCATGAATATCATCAGGTGGAGCGTCTTTAGATTCAGAAGAACCTTCAACTTCAATAGCAAATACTTCCTTTCCTTTGGCGGTAGATGCTGGTGTATAACATCTATCACCCGTTGCATAACCACTACGCAAAATTTTATCCCACTCAGCCTCATTCTGTAATGGATTCTTAAGAAACACAGTTGCTATGGATTTGTAGCGCTGCAATAAGAAAATAAATAAGTTGATGAAAACGCTAAATGTAAATATTATACAAAATAAAAAGGAAGAGCATGGTTGAAAATAATTAAAATACTTTTGAGTGTAACAATTAGTTAACAAGTACCTTAACAAAACCATTCCATTTTTCACTTTCCGTATCAACAACAGGACAACCATCTTCGCTCCATCCGATACCAGTCCACTTCTTTAGTTCATTCCAAGCCTTGTGTCTTTCTTTCATATTGGTGAACCAATTCTTAATAGAAGTTGATGTAATGTGCTTTCCTGTTCGGGTATTTAATGTTGCAGCAACACGTTCCCAATCAGTTCTCCCACCCGCGGAGGAGATATGTTCGGGCAGGATTCCCAAAAGTACGGTAACAACATCGATAGTGAAATTTGCCCTTGTATTACTCATTGGAAACTAGATATTTCTATAGGAGGATAAACAATCAAAAGCTTAAACCTTAGTAAATAAAATTGTATAGAGGCCACAATCACGTAAATCAAATGTAATGAGGTGAGATATTTGTTCATAAAAAATAACTAGCTAGTCGTTAAACAGTCAAATGATATAAAACCCCTCTTTCTGTATATCGTCTTATTATTTTTGTAAAATGATCTATTGCATGTAATTCAGACTTCAGACAACTATTGCCAAAATTTATCAGATTAGAACACCAAAACGTTTTGCTAGATGAGATTAAAAGGAACACTAACTATTCAGAAGCTCAAGAAGTGCAGCAATATTAAAAGGATGAGCAATCCATATATATTACTTTGTAAGCTAAATTAACAACAAAATCGCTTGTCTAACAACAAAATCCAAAATCACTTGTCAACGTTAGATGGGATTAGGAACACTCTAACATTGACAACAAAATACATATTACTCAAGAAGCGTTGGCTCGATTCTACTGTTTGTCTACGTAAATGAAGCATCCCTTCAACCAGTACAATTTATTTCAGAAGCATAAAACCTAAACTAAACTACATCAAAATCGCCATAAACCTAGCAACAACTATTTTCCAAAGTATACGATCACAATCTAGAATACTGTATAAGGTTGAGTCTATTACCATATGCAAGATAATGCAGCGCAAAAGTCAAAAACTTTCATCAAACATAAATTTTCTCCTACCGAAAACATTAAAGATTGAATCTTTTTAATGACACTTACTAATGGTATGATCAAGCAAACCCCATCTTTCACCACAACCAAAAACATGGAAAATTACAGTAAAAAACTTGGAAAATTTCAAGACTTGAAATTCGAGGGAACAAATTATTACCTTGGTTGGGGATGAAGGAACCGTGATGTCGCTCGGCGCTCGTTATTGGAAAAAAGAGAAATATAATATTTAATCCAAAGACCAGGTTGTGGACTTGCGGAAAAAAGAGAGATTTGCTCTAAACGTGATCGTTCTTTTGTATGAGCGATGCTCAAGATAATATATGTGTTTAAGCTTGTTAATATACTGAAATCCTAATTATTGTTTTGTTTGAGGGTAGTTAACCTAAGTTTGCAACTTGGGTTTGTGGGTTAGGATTTTAGTGGATCAGTTGAATATTTACTATGGGTTTTGATGTTGGGGGTTTACATTTTCAAATTGGCACTCATAGTGTATGGTGTTCTAGGAAGGAAGATAGTTGTGGTTAGATGGAATGAGAAAGTGGATCGTGAATGAATTGGGCAGGTTGATGTTCTCTTGTTTTGGATTGAGCAAATATAAGATATTAGAAGGGCAATACATTTGTGGTGAAGTAAGAGCTAATTATTATTATTATGTTTAGTGATAAAATTATTATTTATAAATCATTGTTATGAATTAAATAATATAATATTATATTATATTATATTATATTATTATCATTACTATTATTTATAATTCGATTTGGTTCGGTTCGGTTCGATTCGGTATTCGCAATCGGTTCGGTTCGATTCGGTTCGGTGCAATCGCCGTTCGGTTCGGTTCGATTCGGTTGTTTTATGCCGAAGGAAACGCACGCCCTTGGCCTAGTCGAAAATATGAGGTCTTAAGAGTATGGATTGAGGAAGGGCCTTATGAGATATTGCCGTATGTAATGAATGATTTGGAGCTGAATGAATAAATCTTGTTCGTTTCTCGTCAAAAAAAAAAAAAAAAAAATCCAACTCCCCCGGGTAGGGATGGAAATGGATCGGGTTCGGGGCGGGTGGAGCTTCACTCGCATCCGCCACCCGCATCCATCCGATTCACCCGCATCCATCCATCACCCGCATAAACCATCACCCGCATCCATCCATCCGTCATCCATCGGGTGAACGGGTAGGTCGGGTGGTTAGCGGGTGGGGAAATATATAACAATTTTTACAAAAAAATATGCCATAAGATACATATTTATTAAAATTTTCAACTAAAATTTTTATAAAGTAAATAAACATGTGTAATTGATAATATGGATGATGGGTGGGTGTTAAGCGGGTGATGGATCGGATGACGGATGAAAAAAATCTCACCCGCATCCGACCCGCATCCACCACCCGCTTCACCCGCCACCCGCTTTTCATCCATTTATTTCGGGTTTTCACGCGCTTAATAAAACCGGGTTAAGCGGAGGATGATCCATCATCCATTTCCATCCCTACCCCCAGGCCCCCATATTTCTCCAAAACTACAACCCAACCAAATCCTTCAAACGTAAATATCATACCACAGAGGGTGATTTCCGTCTTTTCAAATCGCACTACAAAAACAAGCAAGAGCAGAAGAAGGAAGAGCATTCGGCATTCGTAGGCGGGCGCGAAAGAGGAGAGAGAAAACAGGACTCGTGCGTGGACGCTTTTGCGCTGCGATGCGTGGCCGTTATTGAAAACAAAAATGGCGAGAACAAAAATCGGTTTTCGAAGTTGTCGACAATGGAGAGTGTGTGTGAGAAAAACAGAAATAAAAATGGCAGAATCATAAATAATATTGGAAAACTTTTAACGCGCTCTCATAAAACCCTAGAAACTGACTCAACATCAACATCAACATCAACATCAAGATCAACATCTTGAACTTCTTCAGCACCTTATTCGGTATGATCTTAAATCTTAAGTATGATCTCTAAATTCATCGCATTCGTATCTACATTGCCGAATTTTCTCCTATTTTTCCAGTTTTTCTTTGTTATAAATCAATTGATTTTATGATTTCTCGTTTTGCATGCGAGTAATTTTTTTGCAAGTTTCTGATTTGATCGGATTTGACAGTTTCATAGAATTAATATTGAATATTTGGTGTAGGAAATGGCGGAAGTGAATAAAGTTTTGTATATAATGGTTTTGGACGGAAATAACTATAAACGAGATGAAGAGAAAATGGATAAAGAGTCATTTCGATACACTCGTTCTGTTTTGCAGAGTACTCTGCAGCTTATGGGATGCAAAGCTCGCCATGCTTTTAAGGTTTGTTTTCCTTTTTGTTGCTTCGATTTAAGATGATTTTACTGAATTTTATTTTCCGATTGATATTGTTGGTGTTCATGTTGCATGCTTGAAGTTAAATTCGTTGCATATGTTGAAGTAATCGATTATCGAGTCGACATTGGATTGTTTATGGAGTAGTTGCTTTTGTATTTGTTAAATTTGTAGTCTAGAACTCCGGTAATCTAGTTTTGGTTCGGCGAGGCGGTCATGTCGTGGAAGGGAAGTAACTGAAAATTTGACATTAGTTGGTATCTGATTCTGCTTGAGTTATGTAGATCTGTACTGCATTTAGGAAACTACGTGGTGTACTGGATGATGGAAAAAGATTCTGACTTTTTGCTTTAAATTCTTGACTTGAAAATTTTCCTATTTTTTGTTAGGCTGATAACCGAAGTTCCTTTTCTTTTTCTGTTTGCGCTTGTAGCTGTCTATTCGTTGTTTTCGTGGCGTTGCAAGTACTTTTTTGATTCCATGTACTCATTGAACTTATTGATTGGCTTAGAGTAACATTTGAGCATGTTGTGGAATTTGAATATGGAATCTGAATATGGAATCTTATGGTGTATTTTCTTCTGGTAACTGAGAGGACTTCTGGAATAGGGATTGAAATAAAATTATAGACTCCTTCCGACTTATGATAAAGTTCCCATTTGATTTTTTCAAAGTCAAACCTCATAAATTCTTAACAATAATCAGAAAATACATAGTCACATGGGATATTGTTAGATTTTTCTTACTTTCTACATTCAAAATGTCCATTTTTATTAATTTGTTATAAATACGTAATTAAAGATATTAATTGTCAAAGGGTGTATGTGCAAAAGGCAAACAAAAATTTATTATCAGACGAAGGGAGTATAGTTGTAGTCAGCTGATCTTGTCGTTCCTTTGCAATGATGTTTTAAAATTAGTATATACAAAATCATATTTGGGTGGTTTAGTATCTCTTTCATAGCCTAGGTTAAGTGACGTCATTTAAATCCATGTCATAAACCTGGGATGAGATTCATCAGCAAAATTTATTACACCCCATGTAACACAACTTCGATTCCATAGGCGATTTCGTTAGATGTATTTTTGCGAACAGTATTGATCACTAGTAGTTTAGTTTAGTATTTCAGTAGCTGGTTTTATATTTGCTAGACCACCAATAGTTTGTATGATTCATGTTATGTTTCAAATATCATATTTACTTGCTTGGAGTGCTTGCTCACTCTATATCTATTTATCAATCTGATTAGTGGTTTCCATCTTCTTTCTGGTATGATTGCGTGTGCAAACAGATGGAACAATGGTCAATTTGATATCATATCATTGTGCTTAACCTCTGTAGGGACTTTTTTTGTTAGCATGAACTACTTCATTCTATCGTAATGTATAACTATTCTGTGTTAGCTTGGTCAAACGTCACTATAATTGCTTAATTTCTCTCCTTTTTAGATTAGTAAAAGGGTTTTTGACATGGTGAAAAGTCAAAACTCAAGTGACGCAGCAGCCGGAATGAGTGCATATGAAGCTGGTATATCCGGTATAAGATCCAAGTTTCAAGAACCATTATCTAATGGTAGTCGCCTGGTCAAAGCTCAGGTTACCAATGATACAGTTATTGAGAAAGATGGTAGAACTAAAAGCTTGTTGTCTGAGCTGTACAAAAGGCGCACAACAGTGTTCATTGGGAGAGACAAGTTCTTGGATGTTGTATGTGATGCGCTATCCGAGTATAAATATGTAGGCCCTAATCAGAGGGAAGACTTTAATTTGGCATGCAGGTACGCATAGTTGAGTACAATTTATTGTTTTTGTAAGCTACTTCTTTTTCAAATTCTCTAAGAGAGATGTTATAGCCTTTGTCACAGCTGGATTAACATTGCAATGTTAGTATGCTTTATTTTTCTTGACGTGCAATGTTAGTATATACTGGCTTACTGAGCTATGTTGTTCTACAAATAGAGCAAGTAGTATTGCTGTATAGGATAACAGATTGTGATGATTTAAGTTTTTCTGTGCTTGTGTGCTTCATATGGAAGAGTTGAATAAAAGCCCCAAGCCCTCAATGTGTGGTTTGTATATTAATTTGTCTTCTTTGAGTTCCGGATGGACCTGGCTGTCATGTTCGAAATTTCCTGTTATGGCTTCTTACACAACTATATCTCGATTGATTCTATTATGATCTTTTTAATTATGTTTCTTTTCGAAGTGCTAAGGTGGGGGCCATTAGGGGGGAGCCTGTGAGATTTAAGCCTCTCTCACATGCGTAAATTGGGGGGAATGCACTGCTCCTCCTCCTGAATCTTATTTCTTAAAGCTGTGAAAAAATATTTATTACGTAAGCTGAAGATCATATTGGTTTTTGTTCAGAAGGAGTGCAGTTCTTTACGTACCTCAGATTGACATAGGTCAATTTGTATCTGGCATGTTTAGTTGTGTTGTCTTATACATCCATGTAACCTTGATTTGCCTTTAAAAATTGATGGTATAGTTGTTTGGAGATTGATTTTGGGGACAAGTCATTATTTCTGTTATCTTTTATGTAACAGTGTTTTCTTCCATATTTAACTTTTTATACTTCCACAATTACATTTGATATTTTCTGTTTTCAACGGATTGATGTTTAGGTAGCGAATTTACATATATATATATATATATATATATATATATATATATATATATATATATATGCATATATACATGTGTATATATATGTACATATGTATACTATATACATATGTAATATATATTTATATAAACACTGCACAGAACTCGTATGAATGATGGTGTATGAAACTGTTTTAGACTTTCCATGTTGGAGAACTCTAAGAAACTCAAAAACAATAGGGATATGTGTTGCCTCTAATATCTTTACTTGAACTCACTAGTCTCCCATTTTCATTATCTTTAAATAACTATAGTGGCACTTCTGTAGTAGAAATTATTAATTGTCATCATATAATATGTGGTTGAGGCATAAATTCTTCACATTTTTATAAAGGCGTGATTTTTCATTCACTAGTTGGTCTGAGGCAGCGAGACAAATATATGTGCTACTATAGTACTGCTTTTAACTCATATGCCTTGTTGCCGAAATGTTCCAAGTGATACACCTAGTTGTATACACATCTTATTGTGAATTCAAACAAGACTCTTCAGTTATGCTTTCATGTGCGAATCTTATTTACGAATGTTTTCAGGCCTTTACATGCATCTTTGCTTTCATTTGCTTGGGAGACAAGATATCTGGATTTTATGATTTATTGTTCGCCGCTGTTTCTTGAGATGCTTTGTAATCATTAATGCAAAGTTTTCCTTCTAATCCATCTTTTAAGATAACGGAGCTGAAAGCTTTTTTCTCTATTCATTTCAGAATCCGTGAGAGGAAGGAATCCATGACTATCCTGCTGTGTGGCACTAGTGGCTGTGGGAAATCTACATTGTCGTCCTTGCTGGTATTTACAATTTTTTTTTGTTTAGCTGTAATATCATATTCCCTTGCTAGTTCTGGTGTAGCTGTTTAATTTCTTGTCTTCTCTCTTGGTGCAATTATGCCTTGTTATAATCTGGTGGTTAACTGAGTTGGGTACGTTCTCTTAACTATCTAGTTTCTTGTGATTCACTTTTGTAATGCTGGAGAGTGTTTATGCAATTATGTGAAGATATCATAATATTTGAGCATTGTGTCACCTTTCTGCATGTTCTATCCTCGTGCCCTCCTATGCCTTATAACATACGGCATTTTTCCTTGAACAAATATATGCAAGGAATAGATTAATTAGGATGCATGAGAAGCTTATTATGTGCTTCTTGTTATATGTCTCTTTGGTTATTTAAGCATGATTTCCATGTTTGATTATCAGTTTCTGTTGGGATCCTTCAGATAGGAGTGATACCTGCCAAAATATACTGCAATGTTCGTAATTTTACTCATGGTTTATAGGGCAGCAGATTGGGAATCACTACAGTTATATCAACAGATTCCATACGACACATGATGAGGAGTTTTGTGGATGAAAAAGAAAACCCTTTGTTGTGGGCGTCAACCTATCATGCAGGGGAATACTTGGATCCTGTTGCTGTAGCAGAAGCAAAGGCTAAAAGGAAGGCCAAAAAGAAGGCTGGAAGTACTCAATCATTCTCGAAAGATGGATTGTCTGATAATGTTCAAAATGTTAAAACAGATCATCAAAAGCCAGAGATGGGTTCTAATAATACTGAGCTGATCAGTCCAAAACAAATGGCAGTTGAGGGATTCAAGGCCCAGAGTGAAATGGTCATAGAGAGTCTTGATCGGCTGCTGACTGCTTGGGAGGAGAGGAAAGAATCAGTTATCGTTGAAGGGGTACACTTAAGTCTTAACTTTGTGGTGAGCATTAGTAATTTTAGTGTCCAAATGATTGCTTACCTGTTCTAGTTTTTAGATCTGCTGACATTGTCCCCTCTCGGTTGGCAGATGGGGCTAATGAAGAAACATCCTTCGATTATACCTTTCATGATATACATTACTAATGAAGATAAACACTTGGAAAGATTTGCGGTGCGTGCAAAGTACATGACCTTGGATCCGACTAAAAATAGATATGTTAAGTACATTAGAAATATTAGAACTATACAAGAATACCTATGCAATCGTGCTGACAAACATCTTGTCCCTAAGATCAATAACACTAACGTAGACAAAAGTGTAGCAGCAATCCATGCCACAGTTTTCAGTTGTTTAAGGAGGCGTGAGGCTGGGGAGCAGCTATATGACCCTACTACTAACACAGTAAATGCGGTGTATGAGGAATTTAGAAATCAATGTGCAGCAGATTCTCTTAGCTCCAAAGGGATGTTTCAACTAATTCAAAGGCAGGGGTCATCAAGACATTTGATGGCTCTTCTTAATAATGACGGTTCTGTCGCAAAGGCTTGGCCAGTTAATTCTGTTGATAGTAATGGCAATCCTGTTGTGGGGCGTGGGGCTGACTCTGAGATAGGAACACCGATGTATGGTCCACTGCAGATTGGCAAGGCAGAACCAGTAAATCTTCAGTTTGGTCATTTTGGTTTAAGTGCTTGGCCCAGTGATACTGGGGGCACAAGCCATGCTGGCAGTGTTGATGAGTCTAAGGCTGATTGGACTGGTACTGACACTGGCAGTAGATATTACTCTTCCTGCTGCAGCTCACCCCCGCTTGTCCGATGGACCTGCTAAGGAGGTAATTTTTTTGCCTGTTTGGGGGTTCTAATGGGAACCATTTTTTGTTTTATTCATAAAATCCTTCTCATTGCATTAGTATGTATAAGTTTGTTATTGCATTGCGAAATATTTTTTTTGCCCTTGAGCTTTGTTGAGACTTGAGACTGATTTGTTTTACAGCTAAAGGAAGAGCTCTCAGTATCTGGCAGCGATGGAGAGGTCGATGATCCGCCTGAGGTGGAAAGTGATGAGGATCTGAGTGATGGTGACAAACATACTCATGAAGAGGTACGAAAGTATCCAAATAGTATGCAATGTTATTGAGGAAGAAACGAATTGTAACCTGGTTGAGTAATTTCATTGCTGAGTGTAGAATTGTAGACTAAAACGTATTACCCTGTAAACTTGTGTGTGTTTGAAGTCTTAGAAATTATGGTGCTAATGATAACATAGTTATCTAGTGTTGCTTCGGAAAGCAAATTTGACCATAAAGTTTTCACTTTCCAGATTGAAGGGTCTGTTGATGAGGAATCCACCAAGTCGGATGAAGAGTATGATGATCTGGCAATGCAGGATGATCAAGAATATGGCTACTGTACTGACAATGATGATGATGACTTTAAAGAAAAAGTGCTCTCTTGCTCGAGCAATTTTCCGGCTCTTGGAAATGATAACAAGATCGGGGACAAGTACCCGCCAACTCTTGACATGTTCTTGAGGACCAAAAGTGAACCTTTGTCTGAGACATTATGCTCATATCCTCCAGTGTTTGCTAAGAGTGATAAGAAGGCCTCTCCGGCCAATAGTAGGATGAGGAAACGCTCTCTCAGCATTCCGGCTTTTGGAAAACCCATCAATGCTGCAGGTGCTATACTTACTGGGGCACCGGAGCCTTAGTGTAACAATTTTGTTTATTAGTCTAACCCCTGCAATTATTAAGTGTTCGTCTTCCCTTAAACAAACCTCTCCTTTTCTAACGACTGGTTGGTTCCTTGTACGACAATGCACTTTCTGTCGCGAGGCACGTTGCGTTTGAAGCTGTATCGTGTTTGTTGATCTCCTTTTATTGTATAGTCACTTACAACCTGAGCCCTTTTCATTTGCCATTCTAGTTAGTAATTGTAGTTTTCTAGCGTGAAACATTATTAGGTGTTTAGAATTCTGAATATGCAATCTTTGATCAATAGAGTTTTATTCCTTAAATCCATCTGCTTGCTTTTGTTTACCAATAAATGTTTTCTATCTTCATGCTATAAACTTCGATTCTGATGAAATGATATTCTTTTTGTGTGTGTTTTGAATTGCTACGTATAAATATACATAAGAGCTTTTTTCCGTTTGAAGAAACGAATTGGACTGTATCTCCTCACCCCATTTTTTTTCTTACCCTATGTATCTCTTTTTAAAAAAAAATCAAAGGTTGGCTAGTTAGTTGGAGGCCTTCATCCATCATGTGTGTGACAGGGGTTCGATTCTTGCCTCTTGCAAAGTGTGATCTCCAAATTGTCCCCTATCACGTTCAAATGCAGAGATTCTTTTTTTAATGGATATTAAAAGGAACAACAAAGGGAATTGCCAAAGTCCAAATGTAAAGCCTAAAAGTTGTACATTATTTCTAATAACTATCACGTTCTTGCGGAATTAACTTTGAGATGAGATTGGGGGAATGTTGTATATTTTTTTTGGATTGAAAAAGTTTTTGCGGAAATGATTTTCTTTCCAACCAAACAACCAAAGATTTCAAGCACAAGTTCCAACGTGAAAGACATGAAAGATGTTAAGTCTCTCCCAAACGAGCAGCGATAAAACGCTAATCGTTAGTGGGCTTGCTTCCCACTAACAATAATTATTAATTTTTTTTTCAAAAAGTTACCTTTATGTAAAAAAAAAGCTTTTTGATTCAATAAAATATATTAAGGCTACCTTTTGTCAAAACATAAACACGTGATCTCTGCCAAAAAGTAAAAAGTTGCATCGATTTGTGTGTATCGTCCAGCTTTTCCTCTAAAAAGTACAATTGGTTATTTATAAGAATCCATGTGTTGTGCGTTTAAAACACTGATTAGTGATAAATCAACCCCGTGTTTATGTGTTTGAGACAACTTGCTTTAAATCAACCTTTATTTGTGTTTATAAATATCTTGAAATGACAATGTTATCCTTGTTAGTGGACAAGGTTGACCACTAACGATTAGCGTTCATTACTCCTCCTCCAAAAGGCTTTGGTAGGCAAATCTTACATGGTCTCTAGCACAGGAACCCTCATTCACATATGGTCTCTACTCTCTAGTCTCTATCACTTCACAGGGTTAGGGGCAGCTTTAGTGCTTGGTATGCTCATGAAATGGATTATTTCTACTAGACTGGCTATAAGCTAACATATGGAGAACAATGAACGGCCTTTGGTAGGCAAAACTAAAGTTTTCTTATCCTCAACTTCTTTTAACTGAAGTTGACTCAAAAATGTGGATCTACTTTTGCTCAATTTAACCTACTTTTGCCAAACTTAACATATCTTTCCTATGCTTAAACTTATTTTTCTCGTACTTACTTATTTTTATGTGAAAAGTTGTATTAATAAGTTAGGAAGAACATAGCCTAAAGTACAGTAACTTGTAAGGAAAATCCCCTGCATTTTATCATGGTAGTAGCACGTATCCCTAATCATGTGATTTTATTCCCACTTAATATCACCTCTAAGGTAATAACAGGTTGTATGAAGAAAAACATGAGTTTGGGGGGTGGACATTAGTTACAATTGGCTTTGACTATCACTTTCTGTCTATAACTATATGTCTATATGTATATAACCTATATCACTATCTATTACTTTATATCATTTGCCAAATGGGACGGAATTGTCTTATGTCCAAACAATTGAATCAAGCTTAAGCAGAGACTTCGTTAGTTCCGCATATTCCAATCATCCAATGTAATGGAACTGGCAAAGAGCTTAAAATGTGTGTAAAAAGCAAATATTTTGGGACAAAAGAATTACTTTGTTATCTGTTTCTGCTTCTCTGTTTGCTGCACAAAATAGTATGCCATATACAGAATTTGCAGGGGATTTAATCTTCGGTAGATGGTACGTCACGCTGTACTGCTGTGTATTCTCTCAGGACATGCACCACACGAAAATTTGCACAATGATCACAAGATTCCACTAGGGATCTTATACGCGTAATGGTTACAACAGCTGAGCTCCGACAGCTACATGAAAGATCCCCCAGTATCTTCGAAATCATAAAACAAGTAACTGCAATATCTCAATGACGAACAGAAATGGTGTGTTATCCCTCCAATAAAACTTGACTGTGATGCACAATGCGCATTACCACTAGTTGGGCCGCCGATTATCACAATAACACACATTGGCTATGCATCTATACATTTCCTTCCCAAAATTTGTTTGAAATTTATCAACCCATTCAAGTATCGTACAACCAGAGCTTATCATGAATTGCCCAAATCAACATCATGGGATGTCCCCACTCCCTAATCAAACCCTCGGCAGACAAGAACGAACTAGACAAGGCTTTTGGGTAGTTCTTGATGTTACTTGTTTCAAAAGATCTCATTTTCCAGTTCAGAGTTACAGTGCAGGACCATCCGTCGAATGCGTTCTTCAATGTTAAACAGGCGACAAATGCATATCATAGGCTTTTACTCAGTCATCATTGTTCACCAATCTTTGAGCACGGCATCGATGGAGTCCTGACAAGATTTATGATCAGGATGGCACTTCACTTTGACCATACATTTAAATTCTTCAAGCTCATCCGCCATCCCAGCTTTCTGATATCCGTCAACTAGAGCATTCAGCACAACATCATGCAGCTCACCTCCCTCATTGTTTAGCAACTCATTTACCAACTCTTTCACCTGATCCATCTCACCAAACTTGCACATAGCACATATCAAGCACGTATAAATATCATCACAAGGGTCAATGTCCTCCTCTTGCATTTTTCTAAGTAATGCATAGCCACTCCTTATATCTCCTAATCGACAATACCCCTTGATGACCATATCATACAAGTGCACTTCGGCCTCAATATCTTTGTCCTGCATCTCCAAAAGCAACTTTCTTGCTTCATCAACCTTACCAAAACCTGAATACCTCTCAATTAAAAGCTTATAAGTTGTATCATTGAACTCAATACCTTCGCGTTCCATCAAACACAACACTACATCCAACTCTTCAAACTCCCACCTTCTTGAACATGAATCAATCAAAGTATTGATTGTTACAACATTGGGTTTAACTCCCTTCTTGATCATCTCTTCCACCAATTCTCTTGCAATCTTCAACTCCCCAATACTACACAACCCAGTTACAACAATTGTCAATGAAAACACAGAAATCTCCATACCCGAATCCACCATTCGACGAAAAAAACTCGAAAGCCAAATCAACCTTATCAGTTTTAGTTAAAGCATACAAATGTACAGAACAAGTCCTCTCATCTCTTTCAACTTCTTTCTCCACCATGTACTCAAATACAGTAATTACCATATCAAACATTTGATGATCAGAATACATCTTGAGCAACATATTCAACAACTTGGTAATAATTTTAGATTCTTTACAATAATTTTCAACCCAAGAGGTAAAATCAGAAAAAGGGTACCTGTAATTTGGGCCAAGTAATAATTTTTTCAACAGAAACTCAGCATCCGAGAACAACCTAGATTTGATTAGCCTGCAAATGAGAGTGAAATGGGCATGAAAATCAGGTTTAAATGATAGGTCAGATTGATTATGAAGCACAAGATTAAAGATTCGTAAACAATCATAAGTTTTGACACTTGGGTCAGAGAGAAAAGAAAGGAGTTGGTGGGAGGAGAGAGAAGAGAGGAAAGAAGAAATGGTATGGTGGGGAGATGAAATGGTGTCGAAAGCAGAGTTGATAAGGGTATTAATGGGGGTTAGTTCATAGTTGAGGGAAGAAGAAATGGTGGAAGGAAATGCTCTTTTAGCTGTTTTCAGGGTTTTAAGGAAATCTTGGGTCGCCATTAGAGAAGTAGATTTTGTGGGCGAGGATGCCAAAATGCCCACTTATTGTCTTATTAATAGGCAGTGAAGAGTTTTGTTGGCAAGTCATTTCTCAAAGGATCTCAAAGGATGCCAAAGTGCAGTGGCGGATTCAGGAATTGAGCCATATGGGTTCGGAATTGTTCGAACATAAATTTCAAATTTTACTATCTTGAGTTACAATTTTTAAAGAAAAATAATAAAACTTTCAACAATTGTACTTAGCTACTAGTGGAGCTTTTATTCGTAATTATATCATTAAAAAATGATTAATTAAATACTTGTACTAACAAAAGACTATCAATTTTTTCTAAAACAAACTCCAGACTATCAATTATTAAGACATTTTTCATTGAATCAACCTATCAATTAAGAGTTAAACGTTTAACTATTTATGATATGAAACAATGAAAACAAATGAAATATTAGTAACTAGCAAAAATTTGAAATCTAAAATGACTAATTGACAACGAATTAATACTTAAGCTCTTTATATTTCAGTTTGGGAGATAATTAGCTTTGTTAAGAATTTTGTTTAGAAGTGAACCATTTTGACTTTAAAAATGACTCATTCTGACTTTAAAAGTAATACATTTTGGCTAAAAGTAAAATAACTTATAATAGATTTATTGTGCACCTGAAATACATACTATCCCACGACCTTCAACACAAGGTATGAAAGCATCACACACACTTTTCCGCTGGGCCATTTGCTATCTCAGTGAGACACTTCTCGTTTATTATTTATAACCGGTTGTTTATTTTCCTTTATTTTCAGTTTCTGCCTTTTTTTCCCCGGATCCTCGTGGGTTCAGTTGAACCCACTGAACCCACGTTGGATCGCCACTACCAAAGTGCCTACTTATTTATAGGCGGTGAGAAGTAGTTTAATGGAGGAGGGGTAGGAGCTTTGCCTAATTTATATGGGATATGTGCAAATATTGTGTACACGTGTAACACCCCGCCCTTCTACTACTAAGATACTTAACAATATCTACTTTAAATTGACTAAGACGTTAGCGGAAATAACGTCAGGACGATTATGCTACTCTAAAACATTAAATAAAGGTAAACTCAAACTGAAGTTTTCATAACTTCCAAAAGCAAACATCTCAAAACATTATAGTTCTAAACATAAAGGAACATCCCAAAAAAAACCATAGTCAAACCATAAGATTATTCAAAAACTACGAGACATGCAAGTCTCCCACAAAAACTCAAATAAGTCTAAATGTCCTTGAGACCTAGCATAATATAAGACTATCTATTGTCTTCATAGAACTCATCTACTAAAAAGACTATGAGAAGCTTTCTCTTATTTCTGACCCACACTCTGCTAGCCCAAGCAGTCACAAGTCTATAGGTCATTTCCATCTGCAAAGATATTATTAAATAATTCCATAGTCAGTGGGGAGTAAGTAGCAGTTCTCCTAGAATAAAAGAAATCAAAGTGTAATTCAGACATAGATTAGTAAGAAAGGAAAACATAAGGTCAGGACAACTATAACATGCAACCATATCCATAAAGCTCACAAGTAATACAAATGAAAAGTAAATAACAAGTAAATAAAATAAAATGAATAATTAACTCAAGGTACTTAAATGATAATAAAAGCAAAGGTAAAACAAGTTATTGAGTCAGAAACCGAACGCTAGTGAATCGCAATTCACTTTCTAAGGTTTGTCAGATCGCAATCTCCAGGTCAGTCTATGGGCTTACGTTCCCCACTGCCTGTGTCTAAGAATGGCCAAACTCCCGATGCAGGGTAGAACACGCAGAACTCCCTGACCTCTCGGACGACAGCAATTAACCCAGGTGTACCCCTAGTTCGCAAACCAGGTGGTTGGCATGTTCTTCACCGGGGACTACATCTATCCCACCAGATGTTTTATCTCAAAAATAAAATCATAAAAAGCATCATTCATCTCAAAACTATTCGTCAAAGGGATGCTACCCGACCTTATACCCACAATTCATCAAATAATTACCTCTTCAAAATTCTTCAAAGTAGTAACTTACAAACTTACAACAAATGTCTCAAACAACAAATACTTTGAACACCATTAAGTACAAACAACGATAATAAAAGAGTTTTTACAGCACTAACAGTATCAACCAGGAATGAATCACATCATATAAGATCACCAACTCCATGTAAAGCATACTTACAAGCACATACGAAAATCAAACAACACAAGACTGTGTGCTCGGCGCATGAGCTTGCACTCAGCGCCAACCTGTGCGTCTGGCACACGGTCCATCCTGCGTCTGACGCATCAGTGTGCGTCTGACCCCACCACCAATTAAATCCAAAGCTCATTAATTCAGCAAAACGTACACAATAAATCATTTTTACAAAACTAAACGTAAATATAATGATACTCAATTATAACCACAGTAACCTACAAATCATCAGATTTCAAGAACATAAAAGGTCTCATATTAATCCTGATTATTAATCCCTTAAATAATTTAAAAGAATAAACTCAAACTCTTAACAAAATCACAATAAAAATTATTAAACAAATAAAACCAAACCATAAAATCTCACAAAAATTAACACACAATCATCATGGCTCTACTGACATAGCACAAATTTTATTTCTAATTTTCGGACTATAAAAGTAATTTTAATCATTAATTTACAGATTAGTCAAATAAGCCAATAAAATACTTAAAAATAGAAGACGCCCAAAAATTACCAAAAATTTACATAACATGCACAAACAGTAATACAAATTATGTAAAGAAATAGATTTTTCGGCCTTTAAATATAATATTCATGAAATAATTACCAACAATCACGAAAATGCAAAAATAGAGAATTCAATTAATTAAACTCGTAAACAGTAGAAAAAAATTATTCTAAGGCATGAAAAATATACTACACACATAACATGCTTCAAGAAAAATATTTTCGTCAATTATAAAATTCGTTCACTAATTATTTTATAATTAAGCCATAAACACACAAATTACCAATTAAATTAATTAAATAGGAAAAAACGCAATTAAAAAATATTGCTGCACATACATACTCTCACCATACAAAATGAACACTCACGTAAATGTTCATTAACAATTTCATATAAAAAGTAATTAAAACAATTCCTAACGTAATAATCTAATACCGAAATATACCATAATCTCTATCGTTCTAAGATAACTACTAGTTACCTGGATCGTCGGAGGCGAGCTGATAACTATTGTGATAATCCCGAATTATGCGTGCACTCCTCTTCTTCATCAAACCCCCAAAGCACCACGAACGAGGAATAGGCAAGTAGAACAAGTTAAGAACAATTGGATGAAGAATAGAAGTAGAAAATTTGAGAGAGAATGATGATGATGATGACCGAATTTTTGGTAAGAATGGCAGCAATGATAATCTGATTTTAATCAGATTTTTGATGGTTTAAAAGAATTAATAAAAAGAGGTTTAATAGGTGAAATATGAGGGGGGTTATGGAGGTTATGAAAATGCAAAGAGACACCAAAATGAGTGAAGAAAAAAATATATCCCCTTCCCTCCACATGGCCGGTTGACCCAAGCCCAATCCACACCAAATATTTTCGGCCCAATCATCAAGGATTCATGCGACAAAAGTCCATTACGCGATAAATCGATAACATCCTAAATCGCGCCTAAACTTTTAAAAATACTTAATAATGAAAATAATTCTAATAAATTATATTATAAATATAAATACAATACACATACTTATCACGTCAAATAATAAATATATTTCGGCTCCCAATAATTTATAAAAATAACAATGAGTAATTTAGAGAAAAATAATAGTTTTAGGGAAAACTTTTGCGAAAAACTAGGAGCAAAATTTGGGGTGTTACAATCTCCCCTCCTTAAATAAAGTTTCGTCCTCGAAACTTCGAAAACACAACAAATAAGACAAGCACACAAAGAATACCCGAAACGAATAGTTCGGGTATTTCGGCCGCATCGACTCTTCGGTTTCCCAGTAGCTTCTTCGTACTTTTGACTTCTCCAAAGTACTTTAACCAAGGGAATCACCTTCCTTCTCGAGCACGGTTATGATGGTCCAATATACGAACAGGTCGCTCTTCAAAAGTCAAATTCGGCTCGACTGAGACCGACTCAACAGGAATCACATGCGAAGGATCACTACGATACATGCGCAACAGCGACACATGAAATACATCATGAACCTTCGACAGCTCTGGCGGCAAAGCTAAACGATACGCGGCCTCCCCAATCCTTTCAAGAATCTCATAGGGGCCTACATACTTCGGACTCAACTTGCCCTTTTGACCAAACCGTATCACTCCCTTCATAGGAGAAACCTTCAGAAGCACCCTATCTCCCACCTCAAAGGAAATAGGTTTCCGACGCAAATCTCCATACGACTTCAACCTATCTTGGCAACCTTCATTTTAGCTCGAATTACTTTCACACCTCTCAACAGTATCCCGAATTAACTCCGGGCCCAAAATCAATGAGCCACTGATGTCGCTCCAACAAGTAGGACTACAACACTTCCTTCCATAGAGAGCCTTATACGGAACCATTTGGATACTAGCTTGATAGCTGTTGTTATAAGAGAACTCCACCAGGCTAAGCGACTTGACCCAAGACTGTTGAAATTCTAAGGCACAAGCACGAAGCATATCTTCCAAGGTCTGAATAGTTCTCTCAGTCTGACCATCGGTAGCCGCATGAAATGCAGTACTGAGCTTCAACTTCGAACCAAAAGCCTCCTGCAAAGCGGTCCAGAAATGGGATAGAAATCGCGGATCACGGTCAGAGACGATGTCTTTGGGAACCCCATGAAGACGAATAATCTCATTAGCATAAGCTTCAACCAACTCTTCCATAGACCAAGTGTTCTTTATTTCAATAAAACGAGCCACTTTGGTCAAACGATCCACAATCACCCACACAACATTCTTCCCACCAGCAGCCCTAGGCAAACCCATCACGAAATCCATCGAGATCGAGTCGAATTTCCAAGCAGGAATAGGCAAAGGTTGCAACAAACCACCAGGCCTTTGATGCTCAATTTTCACCTTCTGGCAGACCAGACACCTAGCGACAAACTCGGCGATTTCTCTCTTCATACCAGGCCACCAAAAATTTACCTTCAGATCCTTATAAAGCTTGTCACCACCAGGATGAACGGAATAAGGAGTACTCTGAGCTTCTTCGAGAATCTTCATCATTGGGCACACACCAACGCCCCATAAACCTCAAGCTATCATCAGCACAGATCTCAAAATTCTCTGCACGACCTTGCATCTTTGCTTCACGAATCTTCTCTAGCTTCGGATCACCCTTTTGCTTGCTTCTCAATTCCTGGAACAACTCAGGCTCAGCACTCATAGAACCCAACATCGCGGACACATAACCCCGAGGAACAACCTCGATATCAAGCTTGCGGAAACTCTTCACACAATTCACGAGGCACCACCATAGCGAGTTTAAAGAATGCTTATTCTTGCGACTCAGAGCATCCGCTACTTTGTTTGCCTTACCCTCTTGGTAATCCAGAGTCATATCATAATCCTTGATCAATTCAAGCCACCTTCTCTGCCTCATGTTAAGATCACGCTGAGTGAAGATGTACTTCAGGCTCTTGTGGTCAGTATACACCTTACACGGAACACCATACAGATAGTGTCGTCATATCTTAAGTGCAAACACCACAGCTGCTAACTCCAGATCATGGGTCGGGTAATTTCTCTCATGCACCTTCAGCTGCCTCGAAGCATAGGCTATTACCTTCCCTTGATGCATCAAAACACAACCCAGACCATTCTTCGATGCATCACTGAACACTTCATACCCCACACCCTCAGATGGCAGAGTAAGAACAGGAGCAGAGGTCAAACTCTTTTTCAGCTTCTGAAATGCCCCTTCATAATCCTCAGACCAGACGAACTTTCAGTCCTTGCGCATCAAGCGAGTCAGAGGTTGAGCTATCTTGGAGAAATCTTGAACGAACCTCCTATAATAACCAGTAAGACCCAGAAAACTCCGAACCTCAGTCACATTCTTAGGACTCTCCCACTCAACAACTCCTTCCTTACTGATTACATGCCCCAGAAAAGCAACTTCCTTCAGCCAGAACTCGCACTTAGACAGCTTTGCGAACCACTTTTGCTTGCGCAGAACATCCAATACCAGTCTCAAATGCTTCTCATGCTCCTTCTTGTCCTTAGAGTAAACGAGAATATCATCGATAAACATGACTACACAAGTATCCAAGTACTCGTGGAAAGAGCGATTCATTTGATCCATGAAAATCGCAGGAGCATTCGTGAGCCCAAAAGGCATCACTTCAAATTCATAGTGCCCATATCTGGTGCGGAAAGCAGTCTTCGGAATATCTTCCTTCTTAACAGGAATTTGATGATAATCGGATCTCAGATCGATCTTGGAAAATACCCCAGCACCTTTCAATTGATCAAACAGATCTTCAATGCGAGGCAACGGATATTTATTTTTGATCGTTACCTTAATCAGCTCACGGTAATCAATGCATAGACGCATACTCCCGTCTTTCTTCTTGACAAACAGAACAGGAGCACCCCAAGGAGACACACTAGGCCTTATGAAGCCCTTATCTATCAGCTCTTGCCAATTGAGTTTTCAACTCTTGCAACTCAGATGGGGCCATTCTATATGGAGCCTTGGATATAGGAGCAGTACCCGGCACTAAATCAATGCAGAACTCCTCATCTCTTTCAGGAGGGATACCTGGCAACTCTTCAGAAAATACATCAGGATAATCCCGAACCACCGGAATACTCTCGAGCTGCTCTTCAGACGACAAATCCTTCACCATGCAAAGGTATACCACATCACCCTTCTGACGCATCTTCCGTATTCTCAGAGCGGACACCCACTTAACACCCTTCTTCACCACCACGCCAGAATAAGAAATCCTTTTACCCTTAGAATCTCGGAGCACCACCTTTTGATCACGACACTGAATGCAGGCATGATACTTCGATAACCAATCTATTCCGAGGATCACATCAAACTATGACATAGCAAACTCCTTAAGATCAGCTGGCAACTCAGAACCCATAATGCTGACAGGCACGCCCTTAAACTCAGAATGACAGGGATAATTCTCACCTAGGACGGGAGAGATATAAGAGTCTTAACGGGGAGATCTAGAGGAGAGATTAGCTTTTCGAACGAAGGAACTAGCAACAAAAGATACCGTAGCACGGTATCGGAACGTAACATAAGCATGATTATTATTTACAAGAAAAGTACCAGAGATGACATAAGGATGGACGTCGGCTTTAGTTTGCGTCATCACATAAATCCTGTTCTTCGGAGGAGCAGAAGAATCGACTGGCTTAGCAAGACCAGCAGAATAAGACGGAGCCCTAGGATTCTTATAACACTGGAAAGACTTGTGCCCCACCTCCTTGCAATAAAAACAAACAACCGTCGATCCATCACAGTTCTTCCCTGGGTGAGCAGCCTTACCACAGATTCGGCACTTGCTCGGATCAAAGCTCGGACGATAACCAGATCCAGAACCCTGTTGATAACCTCCTCGACCAGACGGCTCATACCTCGGCTTCTTGACCGGAATCTGAACATAGGTAGCAGCAGGCTTCTTTGCAGCAACCACCTTCGCATAATCTTCCTCTTTCAAAGAGGCATGAATGCTCAGGGCTATCTCATAAGCTCCCTGAAAAGTTGAAGCACCCGAACTCAAAACATGGGTCCTCACCCTAGGATCCATTTTCTTGATGTACCTTTTCACACGCTTAGCTTCAGTAGATACAACAGTGGTAGCAAACCTGGACAGCTCGGTGAACTTGTTAGTGTACTCCTGCACACTCAGAGTACCCTGAGACTAGGGGTGTGCACCGGTCCAAAACCGGACCGGACCGGACCTGTTGGACCGGTGGGACCGGAATTTATATTTTTTTATGAAAAAAAAAACTTTTTTTTCGGTTTAAACATATTTATAAATTTAATATATTAAAATATAATAATTCTAAAAGCAATAATCTTAAAGGCAATAAATATGACTATATGAGGTTTTAACTTTCTAACTTTCTAAGTTTTAAACTTTTTTTTAACCTTTAAACTTATTTTTTTTTAAAAAAAAAACAGGAATTCCGGTCCGCCGGTCCGGACCGGAAAATTCTGGGTTTGGACCGGACCGGACCGGAAACCCGGAATCCAAATTTTCATGGACCGGAGACCGGACCGGAATTTTCCGATCCGGTCCATTCCGGTCCGGTCTGGTCCGGTTCCGGTCCGAATTCCGGTCCCGGTCCAAAAGTGCACACCCCTACCTGAGACAGAGTTAGGAACTCTTCTTGCTTCTGCCAACGGAGCTCATCAGGATAAAACCTTTCTTTCAGCTTAACCCGAAACTCATCCCATCCAAAACCCGGTGTAGCCATGCAGCTTGCACGAATAATGTTCCACCAGTTATCAGCTTCCAGCTTCAGATAGTAGGTACCAATAGGCACCATTTCGGCGAACAGGGCAACCAAAAGCGGCAAGAAAGGTTTCTCCATCTCCCTTATCCACCCTTCTAGCACAACTGGATCAGAAGTCCCGTCAAAAGTAGGCGGACGGTGACGGTCAAATCGATCGATGAGAGATTGCCCATTAGACGGAGCAGTAGACCGATTAGCCATGGCTATGATAGCGTCCTCAAGTGCCTGGCGCCTTTTTCGGGCAGCCTCCTTTCTAGCACTAGTTAATCCTCGAGGCGACATTCTACAAACACAAGTTAAACATTCATTACTTAACACATTAATAGTTGTAAATAACAACTTATCACATCAAAGTAAGAAAATATTTTCCCGTGGTTTCCTACCCAAGTGACCCTCTCACCACTACTTTTCTTGAAGCCTAAGATTCTAATGATCCTAGTTACTTCAACTACACATTTCCCGAGAGTTTCTTAGTGACTAAGTAAGGATCTCGGATAACTTTGCTTTGATACCAACTGTAACACCCCGCCCTTCTACTACTAAGATACTTAACAATATCTACTTTAAATTGACTAAAAAGACGTTAACGAAAATAACGTCAGGATGGTTATGCTACTCTAAAACATTAAATAAAGGTAAACTCAGACTGAAGTTTTCATAGCTTCCAAAAACAAACATCTCAAAACATTATAGTTCTAAACATAAAGGAACATCCAAAAAAAAAACCATAGTCAAACCATAACATTATTCAAAAACAACGAGACATGCAAGTCTCCCACAAAAACTCAAATAAGTCTAAATGTCCTTGAGACCTAGCATAATATAAGACTTTCTATTGTCTTCATAGAACTCATCTACTAAAAAGATAATGAGAAGCTTCCTCTCATTTCCGACCCACACTCTGCTAGCCCAAGCAGTCACAAGTCAATAGGTCATTTCCATCTGCAAATATATTATTAAATAATTCCACAGTCAGTGGGGAATAAGTAGCAGTTCCCCACTGCATGTGTCTAAGAATGGCCAAAAATTCGATGCGGGGGTAGAACACGCAGAGCTCCCTGACTTCTCGGACGACAACAATTAACCCAGGTGTACCCCTAGTTCGCAAACCAGGTGGTTGACATGTTCTTCACCGGGGACTACATCTATCCCACCGGATGTTCTTATCTCAAAAATAAAAATCATAAAAAGTATCATTCATCTCAAAACTATTCGTCAAAGGGATGCCACCCGACCTTATACCCACAATTCATCAAATAATTACCTCTTCAAAATTCTTCAAATTAGTAACTTACAAACTTACAACAAATGTCTCAAACAACAAATACTTTGAACACCACTAAGCACAAACAACGATAATAAAAGAGTTTTTACAGCACTAACAATATCAACCAGGAATGAATCACATCATATAAGATCACCAACTCCATGTAAAACATACGTACAAGCACATACGAAAATCACGCAACACAAGACTGTGCGCTCGGCGCATGAGCTTGCGCTCAGCGCCAACCGTGTGTCTGGTGCACCGTCCATCTTGCGTCTGACGCATCAGTGTGTGTCTGACGCCACCACCAATTAACACCAAAGCTCATTAATTCAGCAAAACGTACACAATAAATCATTTTTACAAAACTAAACGTAAATCTAACGATACTCAATTATAACCACAGTAACCTACAACTCATCAGCTTTCAAGAACATAAAAGGTCTCATTTTAATCCTGATCATTAATCCCTTAAATAATTAAAAAGAATAAACTCAAACTCTTAGCAAAATCACAATAAAAATTATTAAAAAAATAAAACTGAACCATAAAATCTCACAAAAATTAACACACAACCATCATGGCTCTGCTGACATAGCACAAATTTTATTTCTAATTTTCGAACTCTAAAAGTAATTTTAAACATTAATTTACAGATTAGTCAAATAAGCCAATAAAATACTTAAAAATAGAAATAGACGCCCAAAAATTACCAAAAATTCACATAACATGCACAAACAGACGATAATATAGATTATGTAAAGAAATAGATTTTTCGGCCTTAAAATATAATATTCATGAATTAATTACCAACAATCACGAACATAATAATCTAATACCGAAATATACCCTAATCTCTATCGTTCTAAGATAACTACTAGTTACCTGGATCGTCGGAGGCGAGATGAAAACTACTATGATAATCCTGAATTATGCGTGCACACCTCTTCTTCTTCAAACCCCCAAAGCACTACGAACGAGGAATAGACAAGTAGAACAAGTTAAGAACAATTGGATGAAGAATAGAAGTAGAAAATTTGAGAGAGAATGATGATGATGATGACCAAATTTTTTGTAAGAATGGCAGCAATGATAATCTGATTTTAATCAGATTTTTGGTGGTTTAAAAGAATTAATAAAAAGAGGTTTAATAGGTGAAATAATGAGGGGGGTTATGGAGGTTATGAATATGCAAAGAGACACCAAAATGAGTGAAGAAAAAAATATCTCCCCTTCCCTCCACATGGCCGGCTGACCCAAGCCCAATCCACACCAAATATTTTCGGCCCAATCATCAAGGATTCATGCGACAAAAGTCCGTTACGCGATAAATCGATAACTTCCTAAATCGCGCCGAAACTTTTAAAAATACTTAATAATGAAAATAATTCTAATAAATTATATTATAAATATAAATACAATACACATACATAGCACGTCAAATAATAAAAATATTTCGGCTCCCAATAATTTATAAAAATAACAATCAGTAATTTATAGAAAATAATAGTTTTAGGGAAAACTTTTGCGAAAAACTAGGATCAAAATTATGGGGTGTTACAACACGGGTGACATTCTTTTTGTAATTATTTGGAGAATTTTTAGAGATGTTTTGGGTGTATCCTAGAAAAATAATTTGTGATTTTAGGAAGCTTTTTCATAAAATTACAAAAAACGGTTTTTTCACCAAGTACCCCGAGTTTTCAAAAAATTCACGAGATACCCTCGCACTTTTCAAAATACACGGGGTACCCTTCAGTTTCATGGTAATACATCCAAATACCCTTAATGACTAATGTCGGTTACCGTTAGTCATTAACCTAATTTTTTGTTTTCAACCCTAATGAACTCCTAACCCTAATCCTAATCCCTAACCCTAACCCTAACCCTAACCCTAACCCCTACCCCTAACCCTAACCCTAACCCTAACCCTAACCCTAACCTTAACCCCTACCCCTAACCCTAACCCTAACCCTAACCACCACCCACCACCCCCCACCCCCACCACCTCCACCCACCCCCACCCCACCACCCCCTCCCCCCAACGCAGCCCCCTACCCCTCCCACCCACCTCCGTGCCCCGCCCCACGCAGCCCCCACCCCCGCCGATTTCGCACCCCCGCCCCCATTCCTCCCCACCCCCTCGAGCAATTATAGGCAAATCCGAGGCCGGAGGAGGTGGAAACCCCGCAAAGACCCGAATTTTCGTACTACTCACCCCTCCCCTCACCCCCCACCTCCATGACCCCCACCCCTTCAATTCGATTTGTTCTTCCCTCTCCGTATTTCAATTCGAAGCTCCCTATGCTTGTGGGCACGTGTTGTTTCGCGGAAATTGAAGGGGGGGTGGGGTGCTTGGCGGGGGGGTGGGGTGAGAGTTGCTAAAATCGATGGGGTGGGGGACACGGGGTGGGAGGTCTTTGGGGCTGCGGTGGTGGGGGAGGAGATTGGGGCTGGCGAGGCCGCGGGGGTGGGGGGTTGCGGTGGAGGTGGGGGCGATAGGGGGTGGGGGTGGGGGTCAGGGGGTGGGGGTCTGCAGGGGGGGGGCCGCAGGGGTGGGTTGGGGGCGAGGTGGTGGTGGTTGGGTGGTGGCGGGGTTAGGGGTAGGGTATGGTTAGGAAGTTAGAGGTTAGGGGTTTAGTTAGGTTTAATTTGTTAGGTTAATTTGGGTTTAATTAGGATTAAGACTAATGGAGCTAACCGCCGTTACTCATTAAGAGCATGTGGATGTATTACCAAGAAACCGAGGAGTACCGGTGTATTTTGAAAAGTGCGAGGGTACCTCGTGAATAAACCGGAAACTCGGGGTACTTGGTGAAAAACCGTATAAAAATGTCACTAATATATCATATATCTTATATAAATTTGTAGTTTTTCTATTGGTTTTTATTCCGGTATGAAACAATGATCGCCTTGTGATGGAAGTATAGTGACAACCTTTGTAATCCCCCACAATTTTATGAATTTTATAAATATATTTTAAAGTATATTTATATATATTCTTTAGTATTTAAATAATTAAATCCTTGAGTGTTGACTATTTTAAATTCAAAGGGATTATTTAATATTTTTAAATAATCAAATATTTTATTTAGTCATACTTTGAAAGTTATTTAATAGTTTAATTATTTTTGAGTTGTAGTGTAAATGATTTTAAAATGGGTTAGAGGAGCCCAACTCAACTCAAGCACCCAATCATTAATTGATTATTAAAAGCCCAAACACATTTCTCTAAGCCCACAAGGGGTTACCTATATAAACCCAAACTAAACCCAAAATTCCCACACTAAAAATTACTCACCCTAATTTTCTCTCCTCTCTTCTTTTCTCACTCTCCTCACTCGGTGCCCATTCCCTTCGTTTTCTTCTCTCTCCTTCGGGTCGCTGCTGCCGCCGCAGCCCCGCCGGACTGCCGCCGCCAGCTGCTGCAGTCGGCGCTCCTCCCCTTCGGCCGCTTGTTCTCTTCTTCTTGGTTTATTTCTTCCTCCTCTATTTTATTTAATGTTAAGTTTATGTTTTAAGGATTGACTTAATGTTTTCATGGTTAAAGTTTGTAGCTTTGATGATTTAGATATAAATTTCAGATTATATGATTTGTATAGTAAAGCAATTAAATTTTAGATATATATTTTGTTTAAGTAAGGGTTTTAAGCATCAAAGCATGAATTTTTAGGGTTTTATGAGTTGGAAATTGTCGTAATATATTATAGTTTATAAAAATTGAGTACTCTAGTGTTGATGATTATGTTTAAGTATGTTTTAAAGGGTTTTAAACATATTATAAGTTGCTGGAATTTTATTGGTATGCTTGTGATGGATTTTAAATGTCAAAGTATGGATTTTTGAGGGTTTTTAATGACTAGTATGGTAGTACTATACTAGGAGACATTAATAGTTGAAGTTTTAATGATTAAAAAGGATTTTAAACACTTCTAAAGAGGGTTTAAAATCCATTTAAAGTTGCTGGAATTTTATTTGAGTATTGATTAGTGGTTGTATTGATATTTGGTAGGCTGAGAATTCTCTTTAGACGATTTCTAAGGTTGATAAAGTGGTCTCTCATATTGTCTACACAAGGTACGTACATACCTATGTGTTATTAGACTAGTATCATGTCCTAAGATTAGGATTGATGTAGTATCATGTATAGGGAACTATTTATAGTTCATATGTGATTTATATTCAAGCAGAATTACATGGTTTATGTCGTTGTGTGAAGCATGTTGCCTATGTTGGTTGTATTATGTTTGTATGGATGATTGATGCAAGCATATGGGATTAGGAACTTTATTTTATTAATTCACATGAGGGATTAATAATTATGTTGTTATTGGATCATGAATTGCATCATGTTATTCCCTTTAGATTATTTTATTTACTTTATGAGGATTGTTGGCCTTATGTGGTAAGTTGGTTATTCACCTTTGAAAGGTTGGTTGATTGTTGACTTAGATCAACAAATAAATAATGGTTGGTTATAGAACTAATAATGGATTATTCTTGGATTGTTAAGTTGTTGATTACTGATATGCTCAAGTTATACGGTGTTTATATTATATTTTGGGTGCTTTTTGCTAAGGGTCTTGATCATAATTGTTAACGTTTGCGTTTTATTTAGCTCTTAGCGGAAGTTCGGAATTTTGTATATTAATCATAGTTAAAGTTGTAAGTTCCGAGCTCCTAGAAGCATTAGTGTTTGGAACGACTCAACATCGTTATACTTGCCAAGCGTCGCCACATGTTCCAATCATGCATCGCCTCAAGCCGTAGCCGAGCATAGCACCTAGCCCATCACAGCCGCACCAAGCTCTTGCGAGCATCGCATGCCCAGCTGCCTCGCCCAAGCAGCACCGCAAGCCCAGTGCTCGAAGCATCGTCGCCCAGCAGGTCGCACCTCGCGAGCTAGGTCGCACCTCGCGACCTGCTTGCTCGCGACTCGCGAGGTCCTTCGCACCTCGCGACCTGCTTTGCCCAGCCAAATGTGCGGAAGACAGAGTACTCTTCGCACGGTGCGACCAGACTCGCACCTCGCGACCCCTAGGTCGGTGTAATTGTCACCGACTTTTTATGCTTTAGTATAAATACCAAACTTGTTTTTGGACCTAGGGGGGCAGCAGCCACAAGGAGAGGGAGTCTCCAAAACTCCACTCCTCTCTTGTTGTCTTCTCTTTTTAGTTTTTATTTTCTAGTTTAGTTTTAGGAGATTTCAACTATGGGATTGGCTTATGCTATGCCGATTGTAGCTTGAACCGTTCTTGAACGAGATTAATATGGAGCTTCAAGCATTATTGTGAGATCTTTCCTCTCTTTCTATTTTCTTTGATTATGGTTTAATTTCTATGCTTGCTTTCTATGATTTTTGCATAATTATGCTAGGAACGTTACTAGTTTGATTGTGTAATTAATCTAATGCTAGATTTAAGAATAGAATCGGATTGTTTTATTCTTTTATCAATTGGTAGCAAACTAGGAAGTAACTTAGATGCAGATCGTCTTGGTTATTTCTTGGGGAAATTGAATCAACTGTTGAATGTTTATCGCTTGTATGACGTTAGCGGTGTCTGTTGGTTCTCTCGTGTTTATTGCTGCTATTGGATTGAACTTAGACGCTATCGGACTAGGTTATCCTTTAGTTAGGGTTTTATAGTCACGCTGATCGTGCTATTCAACTAAGAATAAGGAGAACACGAGATTAATTCTCAACAATAGATAATTATGGAAATAATTAGAGTGGAGGTTCAAGGATCGATAATGAATTGAAGTGGATGTTAATCGGATTCAAGATCTTTCCATATTGATTTCTCATTTTATCTAATTATGCTAGTTAATTTTAGTTTGTTTATAATCTACTTGAAACCCCCCTTGTTATTAGGTTTCTCGGCCCTTAGCTTAATCTAGGTATTGGATCCCGCTAATTATTAAACTCGTCCCTGTTTCCCTGTGGATACGACCCCCTACTTCCATTATACTATCTTAGTGTAAAAGAGAGTAGGAGAAATTTATCTTTGGCCGGGTGCGGTGCACAACGACACATCCGCGCCCGCCAATTACCATATCTAATCCTAAGATAAAAATGGAAGTTTCACGTATCATTGGTGATTATGTTGGTTGTCTTACTTTGTGAGTCATAACTTATAATTAATCTATTAATCCTTTGTTAATGTTTATTAGTATCATGTTAGGTTTTATATTTTAATTAGTATGTAGTACTCAGCTTTGCTGATTACGTGCTTTTGTGTATGTCGATCATGGTTGTGCCTTATTGATCCTGTGATGACCCATTTGGTGAGCAGTCTCTCATGATCAATAGAGCATCGGCGATTTCAGGTTTGAAGATGATGCATCATGGGTTCGGGTTGCGTGGAGAGCTTGTGTTTAGCTTTAATACTTTATAGTTGTTTTAATTATTGGTTGACTAGTTGATTTTGGTTTGGTTGACTTTTGACTTTGGTTTTTGGAGTTGACTTATGGTTGACTAAGTTAGTAAGTTTTAAAAAGTTATTTATTTAATTCCGCTGCAAAATTCTGAATAAGCCGATACATTATTACACGGGTGATAATGCTTTGATAATTCTCTAAGTTTTATAGTAAAAAGGTCTTTTGGAAACTAGAGAATTATCAGGGGTTACAAAGTGGTATCAGAGCACTTAGGTTTTATTGGCCTTTCGTGCCAATCTTATATTTTTAGGCGCCTAGTTAATTAAAATGAATTTCATTGAAAACGAGCTCCTACTTATATGTTGTGCTTAAATCATTTTATAAATTCGAAACATGTTTCAATTTAAAAAAGGATTCGAATTTTTTTTTTTCGGTTCGAATTTTTTTTTTTAAGTCCAAATTTTTATTTATTTATTCATTTTTATTCGGTTCTTTTCATATTTTTTGAAATTTATATAATTAATTATGAGTTGTTTATTTTAGTACTTCTGGTTTATTTTAGTTACTTTATTTAGTAGTGAGAGATGGGTAGAATAGGAAGGGCATATAAGATAGGAATATCATATGTCTGCATTTAAATATTTAGTTCAGCATGTTTATGTTTTTCTTACCTGCTTAACTGTTTAATGTTATTCAGCTTTAAATTATTTGTTTATTCTTGCTTATTATTTATTGTTAGGAATATATGCTAAGTGAGGGCATTATGTACTTATAGATGTCGTATTCATCTATTATAGGATCTATAGACATGTCTGATAGTCAAGTTGCCCGAGTAGGAAGCTACTCCAACCCAATTGTGATTAGTGGTGATGAGTCCGATATGGAGTCTGATAGAGAGAGCTACACTAGCTTGGATGTTGTTATGCGTCGTGTGTTGAAAGTAGGCATCCCTGATAGCTACAATGAGGTCCTTCAGGAGTTCGATCATGCTAGAGGACAGACCCGAAAGGACATCTACAATGCTATTATGAGGACTGATTTGGTTGGTGATAGTGATTCAGAGTCGGGTGAGGACGTACCTCAACCAAAAAGGGTTCGAAGATCTACTAGAGCTAGAAATTCAGGTTATTACTATTACAGTGAGGACATTGACGACTTTGAAGATGATGTGTTCACTCCAAAGAAATACAAGGAAAGTAAGGATAGGAAAGATAATGTAACTCCATAGAGTGTTTACTTATGTTTTAAGTTTATTAGTGTTGAATAAGTAACTAAGCTACAATAGTTTGAACTTCTTTTCTTTAGTATCTTTACTTCATGGAGGAATAAGTATGGTTATTGTGGATTGGAAAAATATTATTACCATTGTTTTAAGGAAAGTCATTGTTTAGTTATTCAAGTTGAGTAAGAATTTATTTAGTGCGTGAATGGGGACTTTTATTTTATTATTGTGATTAATTTTATTGATCCTTATATATATTGGTGATGTGAATATTTATTCATGAATGAGTATATGGCTGAGTACGATTTATAGTGATTACATTGGCACTATTATAAATCCATAGAATTTTATTGTGATGTGATCTTGTATGATCAAGTCGAATTGATGCCTTCGTAGAGAACGACAAGTAAGTTGTGAATCGAAACCTAAAGTAGATTTACGTTAGATTTTAAGTCGCTAAGTAGAATGGCAAACAACGATAACGCCTTAGCCTCTGCTATTCGCCTATTGGCAGATAAATTGACTCAAGAAAGGGCCGAGCGTCCCGATCCTCGCAGGGATATGTTTGAGAGATTAGCTAAGATTAAGCCGCCGTACTTTAAGGGGGCAAGCCGACCCTACATTCTTAGAGAGCTGGATTAGGGAGTTCAATAAGATTTTTGGGGCTGTGAATTGTCCTGAGGATATGAAAGTAGGTCAGGCTGTGTTGTATCTGAAAGATGAGGCTGACTTATGGTGGAAAGAAAATGGAAATAGACTTAGTGTTGTGGAAGGGTTTAATTGGGATTCCTTTATTGCTGCTTTAAGAGGAAAATTTTACCCAGCATTTATGAGAAAGCAAAAGGCTCAGGAGTTCATAAACCTTAGGATGGGGAGTATGACCATTTCTGAGTATTATAGCAAGTTCATAGCATTGTCTAGATTTGCACCTGAAGTTGTAGCTACTGAGGAGCTAAAGGCTCAGAGATTTGAGCAAGGTTTGACTGAGGAAATCCAATTGGGGTTAGGTGGTGAGACCTTTGTGTCCTTAGATGTTGTTTATGGGAGAATTGCCCATATTTATGGTCTTCAGTCGAGGCGTGATAAGAAAAATGTTGAAGTAGGCGAGAAAATAAAAGATTTCAATTCTGATGGAAATCAGGGGAATTTTAAGAAGAATAGAAATGGGAATGGGAATTTCCAAGGAAGGAATGGACAAGGCTTTAATGGTAAGGGCCAGTCTGAGAGGAGTTACAACTGTAAGAAGTGTAACAAGAACCACCCTGGTAGAGATTGTAAAGGAGATCTAGTGACCTGTCATTACTGCCAAAAGAAGGGGCATAGAGAGCTTGAGTGCTTCACCAAGCAAAGGAAAGAGCAGAATGGTAATGGGAGTGGTAATCAGGGAAGGTTTGGATTCAACCAAGTGAACAACCAAGGGTCGAAGCCTACGGGATCGCAGAACAATCAAGGAAGCTACAGTAAGCCTGCTAATGAGAACAACAACAACAACAACAACCAGAGTAAAGCTCCGGGGAAACTGTTCGTGATGAGCCGCAATGAAGCTGAGAGATCTGCTGACGTAGTTTCTGGTACTTTTTCTATTAACTCCGTTCTCGTTAAAACGTTATTTGATTCTGGGGGGGACCTATTCGTTTATTTCGTCGTCCGTTATTGAGAGCTTGAGGTTGGTAGACTTTGAAGTAATTGACTTGCCTATAAGTATACTTACTGGAGAAGTTATAAGGTGTACTAAGTTGTATAGAGACTTACCTCTGATGATAGGGGACTGTGTTTTTCCTTCTAATCTGATCGAGTTCAACCTGGGAGACCTAGACGTTATTCTGAGGATGAATTGGTTAGGTTTCTATAAAGCCAAAATAGATTGTGAAGCTCATAAGGTAGTGTTGAGAAGCCCTTTGGGAAGTTAACTTCATACCGATGTTTTGGGAAGCCTAAGAACTTTGGGGTCATTTCTGCAATGCAAGTGAAGAAGTTGGTGAAGAAGGGGTGTGAATTATTCTTCTGTAGTGTGCAAGATGTGAGTAAATAGGTTGAATTGAAGATTGAGGATGTACCGGTCGTGAATGAGTTTATGGATGTGTTTCAGAGCGAGATTTCGGGTATGCCGCCCAAGAGAGCCATTGAGTTCACCATAGACTTAGTTCCTGGTACTGCACCTATTTCTAAGGCACCGTATAGAATGGCACATCCTGAGATGAGCGAGTTGAAGACGAAGTTGTAAGAGGGACAAAGGTTATATTAGGCCTAGTGCGTCACCTTGGGGAGCTCCTGTGTTATTTGTAAAGAAGAAAGATGGAAGTATGAGATTATGCATTGACTATAGGGAGTTGAACAATGTGACCATTAAGAATAAGTATCCTTTGCCTAGGATAGATGACATGTTCGATCAGTTGAATGGAGCAAGTGTGTTTTCGAAGATTGATTTGCGTTCGGGGTATCACCAATTGAAGGTAGCTGATTGTGAGTGGCCTACACAGAAAAATGTGTCAGATATTAGGAGTTTTCTGGGACTAGCTGGCTATTATAGGAGATTTGTGAGAGATTTCTCGAAGATAGCGAGGCCGATGACTAATTTGATGAGGAAAGAGTCAAAGTTTGAGTGGAGTGAGAAGTGCGAGGAAGCTTTTCAGACGTTGAAGGAGCGTTTAACCTCCGCACCAGGTTTAACCCTACCTGATGGAAATGAAGGATTCGAGGTGTTTAGTGATGCTTCGAAGAATGGTTTGGGATGTGTTCTGCAGCAGAATGGGAAGGTGATCGCGTATGCATCCCGTCAGTTGAAACCGTATGAGTCGAGTTATCCTACCCATGACCTAGAGTTAGCTGCTATTGTTTTTGCCTTGAAGATTTGGAGACATTATTTATATGGGGCAACTTGCAAGAATTTACTGATCATAATAGTTTGAAGTATTTTTTCACCCAGAAGGATCTCAATATGAGACAGAGAAGATGGTTAGAATTGATCAAAGATTATGACCTAGATATCCAGTATCATGAAGGGAAGGCGAATGTAGTTGCCGATGTAATCCCCCATAATTTTATGAATTTTATAAATACATTTTAATGTATAATTATATATATTTTAATGTTTAAATAATTTATTTCTCAAAAAGTTGACTATTTGAAAGTCAAAAGAATTATTTAATGATTTTAAGTAATTAAATATTTTATTTAGTCATACTTTGAAAATTATTTAAACAGTTTAAACATCTTTGAGTTTAGTAAAAAGGATTTTAAAATGGGTTGGAGGAACCCAACTATGTCAAGTACCAATCATTAAATGAGTATTGAAAGCTCAAACACAATTCCCTAAGCCCACAAGGGTTAACTATATAAACTCACAAAACCCCAAATTTTTCCCCACACTTTATTTTCTCTCTCTTGCTCCTCCTTTTTTTTCGGCTCTCCTCTCATCCTTCTTTCTCTCTCGGTTTCTTCTCTCTCCTCTTCTCTTCGTCCGACCACCACCACACCGTCGGCCGCCTCCGCCACCAGCAGCCGACGGCAGCCAGCGCTGCTCCTCCTCGACGTCGTCTTCCTCCCTCCTTCTTTTGGCTTATTTCTTCCTCGTCTATTTTATTTAATGTTAAGTTTATGTTTTGAGGATTGATTTAATGTTTTAATGATTAAAGTTTATGGTTTGATGATTTAAATATAAATTTTAGATTATGTAATTTATATAGTGAAGTAATAAAAATTTCAGATTTATTAATTATGTTTAAACTAAGGTTTTAAGTATCAAAGTATGGATTTTTAGTGTTTTATGAGTTGGAAAATCATAGTATGATATTATAGTTTATGAAATTGGGTACTCCTATGTTTATGATTGTGATTAAGCATGTTTTAAAGGGTTTTAAAAATATTATAAGTTGCTGAAAATTTTATTAGGATGGTTATGATGGATTTTTGAGGATTTTTAGTGACTAGTATAGTGGTACTATACTAGGAGGCACTAATAGTGAAGTTTTAATGGTTAAAAAGGATTTTTAAACACTTTTAAAGTGGGTTTAACGTATTTTAAAGTTGCTGGAATTTTGATTGGGTATTAATTTGTGGTTGTGTTGATATTTGGTAGGCGGAGATTTCTCCTTAGGCGATTTCTAAGGTTGTTAAAGTGGCCGCGCATTTTGTCTACACAAGGTACGTACATACCTATGTGTTGGTTGGATTAGTATCATGTCCTAAGGATGGGATTGATGTAGTATCATGTATAGGGAACTATTTAAAGTTCATATATGCTTTATATTCAAGTGAAATTACATGTTTTATGCCGTTGTGTGGAGCATGTTGATTATATATATATTGATTATATTATGTTTGTATGGATGATTGATGCAAGCATATGGGATTGTGAACTTTATTTTATTAATTCACATGAGGGATTAATAATTATGTTGAATTGGATCATGTTGTTGTTCCCTTTGGATTATTATATTTACTTTATGAGGACCGAGGGCCTTATTTGGTAAGTTGGTTATTCACATATGGAAGGTTGGTTGATTGTTGACTTGGATCAACAAATAAATAATGGTTATGGAACTAATATTGGAATTATTCTTGGATTGTTAAGTTGATGATGACCTTATCTAATCCTAAGATAAAAATGGAAGTTTATGTATCCTTGATGACTATATTGTTTGTCTTACCTTTGTGAGCCATAACAAGTAAATAAATTATTAATCACTTAAAGTGGAAAGTGAATAGCAATAAGCTTTAGACTTGTGCATGTCTGAAGTGTTGGACTAGTATGAGTTGGAGTACATGGTGGTATCCCATGGCTTTTCTTGGGACCGGATTGATCACCGTGTCCTATTTTATTTAAAAGGTTCCTCGATATCATTGGTCAGGAGAGTACGGAGTCGCGCCCGTACTTCGTCTTCTAAATTGAAAACTGGTTTGGTTTGGACAACTCTTTCCATTGCCTATTCAATCTAAGTTATAATTAATTTGAGTTGTAGAGTCAAGTTCAGTAAAGTAGTCTGTTATGTTATTATATTATTATTTATCCTTGCCTTAATGTTCATTAATATCATGTTAGGTTTTATATTTATTTACTATGTAGTACTCAGCTTTGCTGATTACGTGCTTTGTGTGTGTATGTTGATCATGGTTGTGCCTTATTGATCCTGTGATGACCCATTTGGTGAGCAGTCTCTCGGGATCAATAGTGCATTATCCATTTCAGGTTTGAAGATGATGCATCATGGGTTCGGGATTTTCGTGGAGAGCTTGTCTTGACTTTATTATTATTATAGTTGACTTTTGGTTTATGGTTTGAGTTTGACTTTATGTTACTTTGACTTTGGTTTGGTTGACTTATGGTTGACTAAGTTTATTATTTTCAAAGTTGTTTATGATTTTCCGCTGTAAAATTCGGAATAAGCCGATACGTTATCACACGGGCGATAATGCTTTGATAATTCTCTAAGTTTTATATTAAAAAGGTATTTTGGAAAATAGAGAATTGTCGGGGTGTTACAGCCGATGCTTTGAGTAGGAAGTCGAGCCATAGCATGAATGCATTGGTTGTTCCTGAGGCATTGTGCCGAGATATGCAAAGGCTTAGCCTAGAAATTCTAAATCTTGGGGAGATCGAGGCAAGATTATTGAGTGCTTTGTCATTAGGGTTGTCAGTTTTCGATGAGATCAAAGAGGGTCAAGTTGGAGACGAGAACTTAGATAAGATTAAGGAGAAGATGAAGCAAGGCAAAGAAGTTGACTTTAAGATTCATGATGATGGAAGCTTGAGGTTCATAGGAAGGTGGTGTGTACCACAAAAGTACGAAGAGCTTAAGAGAAAGCTTATGGAAGAGGGGCATAATACCCCATATTCTGTGCACCCTGGGGGTGATAAGTTGTACAAGGATCTCAAAGAGATTTATTGGTGGTCGAATATGAAGCGTGAAGTCGCTGAGTTCGTGTCAAAGTGTCTAACCTGTCATAAAGTAAAGATAGACCATAATAGACCAATGGGGAAGGTTCAATCCTTAGAGGTTCCTGGCTGGAAGTGGGATTTTATATCGATGGATTTTGTGACTGCTTTGCCAAAGACGAGAAATGGCAATGATACTATTTGGGTTATCGTGGACGTGGGCCGTCTAACGAAGTCTGTCGTGTTCGTTCCGATCAAAGAGACATGGAAGAAGAAGCAACTTGCCAAGACGTATATCAAGCACGTGGTGAGCTGCATGGAGTCCCGACGGACATTATTTCATATCGTGATTCGAGATTCCTCTCGAAATTTTAGCAAAAGGTCCAGTTGAATCTTAGAACAACGTTGAAGATGAGTACTGCTTTTCATCCTGCGACCGATGGTCAGACTGAAAGGACCAATCAGACTATGGAAGATATGTTAAGAGCGTACGCAATTGATTTCCAAGGTAGTTGGGAAGATCACTTGTACTTGATTGAGTTTTCGTATAACAATAGTTACCATGCGAGTATTAAGATGGCTCCTTTTGAGGCGTTGTATAGAAGGAAGTGTAGAAGTCTCATTTGCTGGAATGATTCTAGTGAGAATGTAGTATTGGGGACGGAATTTATTGAGAAGACTGTTAAGAATGTAAAGTTGATTCAGGCTAGAATTCAAGCTGCTCAGGATAGGCAGAAAAGTTATGCTGATTTGAAGCGAAGAGAAGATGAATTCCCAGTTGGTGATAAGGTGTTTTTGAAAGTGTCACCAACCAAAGGAGTGATGAGATTTGGTAAGAAGGGTAAATTAAGTGCCAAGTATGCTGGCCCATATGAGATTTTGCAAGGAATTGGGAAGGTTGCCTATAAGTTTGCTTTACCAATGGAGTTTGAGAAGATGCATGATGTGTTTCACATTTCTCAGCTTAAAAGATATAAACCCTGATGAGAATCATGTTTTGGAGCCCGAAAGAATTCAAATTGATAGTAGCCTCAGGTATGAGGAAAGACCTGTGAAAGTCTTGGATAGAAAGGTGCGTAATACGTGCAATAAGGATGTGAATATTGTGAAAGTGCTTTGGTCTAACACTAAATATCACTCACCCTAATTTTCTCTCCTCTCTTCTTTTCTCTCTCTCCTCACTCGGTCTCCCTCCCCTTCGTTTTCTCCTCTCTCCTTCGGGTCGCTGCTGCGGCCGCAGCCCCACCGGACTACCGCCACCGACGACCACCGCCGCCAGCTGCTGCAGCCGGTGCTCCTCCCCTTCGGCCGCTTGTTCTCTTCTTCTTGGTTTATTTCTTCCTCCTCTATTTTATTTAATGTTAAGTTTTTGTTTTAAGGATTGATTTAATGTTTTCATGGTTAAAGTTTGTAGTTTTGATGATTTAGATATAAATTTCAGATTATATGATTTGTATAGTAAAGCAATTAAATTTCAGATATATTAATTTTGTTTAAGTAAGGGTTTTAAGCATCAAATCATGCATGGATTTTTAGGGTTTTATGAGTTGGAAATTATAGTAATATATTATAGTTTATAAAAATTGAGTACTCTAGTGTTGATGATTATGTTTAAGTATGTTTTAAAGGGTTTTAAACATATTATAAGTTGTTGGAATTTTTATTGGTATGCTTATGATGGATTTTTAAATGTCAAAGTATGGATTTTTGAGGGTTTTTAATGACTAGTATGGTAGTACTATACTAGGAGACATTAATAGTTGAAGTTTTAATGATTAAAAAGGATTTTAAACACTTTTAAAGAAGGTTTAAAATATTTTAAAGTTGCTGGAATTTTATTTGAGTATTCATTAATGGTTGTATTGATATTTGGTAGGCGGATAATTTTCATTAGACGATTTCTAAGGTTGATAAAATGGCCTCTCATATTGTATACACAAGGTACGTACATATCTATGTGTTAGTAGACTAGTATCATGTCCTAAGATTAGGATTGGTGTAGTATCATGTATATGGAACTATTTATAGTTCATATGTGATTTATATTCAAGCATAATTACATGTTTTATGGCGTTGTGTGAAGCATGTTGCCTATGTTGGTTGTATTATGTTTGTTTGGATGATTGATGCAAGCATATGGGATTGGGAATTTTATTTTATTAATTCACATGAGGGATTAATAATTATGTTGTTATTGGATCATAAATTGAATCATGTTGTTCCCTTTGGATTATTCTATTTACTTTATGAGGATCGTGGGCCTTATTTGGTAAGTTGGTTATTCACCTATGAAAGGTTGGTTGATTGTTGACTTAGATCAACAAATAAATAATGGTTGGTTATGGAACTAATAGTGGATGATTCTTGGATTGTTAAGTTGTTGATCACCTTATCTAATCCTAAGATAAAAATGGAAGTTTCATGTATCCTTGGTGGTTATGTTGGTTGTCTTACTTTGTGAGTCATAACTTATATTTAATCTATTAATCACTTAAAGTGGGAAGTGAATAGCAATAAGTGGGCGGGCGCGGATGTGTCGTTGTGCACCGCACCCGGCCAAAGATAAAATTTCTCCTACTCTCTTTTACACTAAGGAAGTATAATGGAAGTAGGGGTCGTATCCACAGGGAAACAGGGACGAGTTTAATACTTAGCGTGATTCAAAACCTAGATTAAGCTAAGGGCCGAGAAACCTAATTACAAAGGGGGGTTTCAAGTAGATTATAACTAAACTACAACTAACTAGCATATAAACAAGATGAGAAATCAATATGGGAAGATCTTGAATCCGATTAACATCCACTTCAATTCATTATCGATCCTTGAACCTCCACTCTAATTATTTCCATAATTATCTATTGTCGAGAACTAATCTCGCATTCTCCTTATTCTTAGTTGAATAGCACGATCAGCATGACTATAAAACCCTAACTAAAGGATAACCTAGTCCGATCGCGTCTAAGTTCAATCCAATAGCAGCAATAAGATGAGAAATCAATATGGGAAGATCTTGAATCCGATTAACATCCACTTCAATTCATTATCGATCCTTGAACCTCCACTCTAATTATTTCCATAATTATCTATTGTCGAGAACTAATCTCGCATTCTCCTTATTCTTAGTTGAATAGCACGATCAGCATGACTATAAAACCCTAACTAAAGGATAACCTAGTCCGATCGCGTCTAAGTTCAATCCAATAGCAGCAATAAACACAGAGAACCAACAGACCTGCTAACGTCATACAAGCGATAAACATTCAACAGTTAATTCAATTTCCCCAAGAAATAACCAAGACGATCTGCATCTAAGTTACTTCCTAGTTTGCTACCAATTGATAAAAGAATAAAACAATCCGATTCTATTCTTAAATCTAGCATTAGATTAATTACACAATCAAACTAGTAACGTTCCTAGCATAATCATGCAAAAATCATAGAAAGCAAGCATAGAAATTAAACCATAATCAAAGAAACTAAATAGAGAGGAAAGATCTCACAATAATGCTTGAAGCTCCATATTAATCTCGTTCAAGAACGGTTCAAGCTACAATCGGCATAGCATAAGCCGATCCCATAATTGAAATCTACAAAAACTAAACTAGAAAATAAAAACTAAAAAGAGAAGACAACAAGAGAGAGAGTGGAGTTTTGGAGACTCCCTCTCCTTGTGGCTGCTGCCCCCCTAGGTCCAAAATCAAGCTTGGTATTTATACTAAAGCATAAAAATCAGCCGACAATTACACCGACCTAGGGGTCGCGAGGTGCGAGTCTGGTCGCACCGTGCGAAGAGTACTCTGCCTTCCAACACGAGCTGAAGAACTGGGCCAAGTCAAGAGGTCGCACCGTGCGAGGGATCTCGCGAGGTGCGAGCAAGGCAGGTCGCGAGGTGCGACCATGCTCGCGAGGTACGATCTCTTGTGCTGGGCAGCTTGGCTCGAGCACGCGCTGGGCTGGCGATGCGGGATCGCTGGGTGAGCATGCTGCTGGGCGCGCGCAAGGCTTGCGGTAGTGCTTGCTGCGATGGGCGCGCTGGGCTGGGTGGTCTTCTTGGGCGCGCGCATGGGTTGTGCGATGCTTGCGTGTCTTCTTTGGATGGACGAGGTCTTGGGCGAGCTTGCGGTAATGCTTGTGTGCTGGCTTGGCGATGCATGGCTTGGGCTTGCGGTGGAGTTTGATGGGAACATGTAGCAACGCTTGGCAAGTATAACGATGTTGAGTCGTTCCAAACACTAATGCTTCTAGGAGCTCGGAATTTACAACTTTAACTCTAATTAATATACAAAATTCCGAACTTCCGCTAAGAGCTAAATAAAACGCAAACGTTAACAATTATGATCAAGACCCTTAGCAAAAAGCACCCAAAATATAATATAAACACCGTATAACTTGAGCGTATCAAATACCCCCACACTTGAACTTTACTCGACCTCGAGTAAACTCAAAATGTGGATCACCCAATAAATCATCACCCAAGCCATCGACACCAACCTACACTCTCCATCAACTATATCATCATCATCACATCTTAACAACATCCTCTCAAAACCTAAACGTAAGGGACGATGATTCCCCCACACTTAGATTCAAGCTCACCTGAAATATATATAAAGACGCGACAACAATAATAACCAGCAACACCAACAAGTTTAATCCACAACACCAACAAGAATCAAAATGCCAGCTTACGACACACTAAACTATCAGCTCTCCCAAACCTCAAAAGATGACCTAAAACTACTACTACTACAACTAACTTAGAATAGCAAGCCATGGAACAAAGACAAAAAGGGATAAATTCCATGCTTACTCCCAAAAACAAACAATTGACCAAAAGAATGTGAAAGCCAAAATAAATCTTCACAAAATCAAGGATGAAATAACTAACCCAACCCGAAGACACCTTCCGCCTTATGACACCAACTCCGGCAAATGAGTTTTCCAAATACAAATTTCTCTCTTAATCTCTCATTTTGCCTAGGAGCCCTTTCGGGTTTTCATCCTAGCTTCTCACATTTTTTTCCATCTCTCTTCTTTTTCCGGCTCACAAAACTCACCCGCTCAACTAGCTCTTTTTTTGCATAGGCCGCCCTTTCGGGTTTTCGACCTATCCGAGCCCCCAATTTTTGCCCGAGTCGCCCGCCCTTGCGAGTTTTCAACTTAGCGGGATTCACTTCATCATCATTTTTTTATTTTTTATTTTTTTCATTTTTTTTTTCATTTTTCATTTCAAATTAAAAGTAATATATACAACATAGATACATGAGAATGAGAATACCCTCCCCCCTACTTAAACTACACATTGTCCTCAATGTGTCGACAATTAGAAGAAAAAGTAAACTGAAAAAATGGGGGGAGAAAATCGAAAATCGGGTAAATCGAAGATCGAATGCTCAAAACTCATGACCAAACAATCCGTCAAACTCAAATTTCTTAACAACACCAACTCAAATCTCATAAATCAACTCACAACCCTCTCCCTCGAATCACTCAAACAAATGACAAGTTCAAAAGTTTTGAATTTTTGAGATTTGCACCTAGCTTAAGAGATCGAAAAGATACATTAACAATCTCAATCCTCTAGTGTTACCAACTCCTAGCTATTGAACTCCTCCCAACGGGTTTTCTTTTGTGGATTTTGGTTCCAAGCGGATTAAGATTGGTTGTGGATCTTTTTAGTGGGTGGGCGGTGGGTGAAAGAAAATTTGTTGTGGTGGTGGAAATTTGATGAGAAATAAAGAAAAAGAAAGAAAATAAAAAGGGTCTCGGGTTGCCTCCCGAGAAGCGCTGTTGTTTAAAGTCGTTAGCTCGACTTAGTACCTTAGGCTCAATCATTGGGATTGTGCTCCATGTGTGACAATGGTGGTTCCATGTCAATCTCCACTTCAAGTACCTGCAAAATTGATTGAGAAGAACTCTTGCAATGCATCGTTAATATCTAGCTTACTACAACATGGTTGAGCATATAACATCAGATTATATCCAAAACCTAGCATTAAGTCAACAACAAACATCAACTAGTAGTACTCCTAGCTAATCCAAGTCATGACCATTAATATAAATTTTTAAAGCTAGACAATAACCATGATATAGAGTATGAGTCAATCAACCATTCCCAAGAGAGTTTAAGCAACAAGTTCCATGCTTCTTGTCCAAAATACAAAAGTGAAATACATAGAGCTCAATGGAAGATGAAAACTAGAAACTAAAACAAAAAGGGAATTCTTTATATGAGTGGCCAAACAAAAACAAAGAGCACAAGCAATATCATCCAAAAATCACGCTAAATACAAACAAGTAACACCGTTTCCCCGGCAACGGCGCCAAAATTTGGGCGGGCGCGGATGTGTCGTTGTGCCCCGCACCCGGCCAAAGATAAAATTTCTCCTATTCTCTTTTACACTAAGGAAGTATAATGGAAGTAGGGGTCGTATCCACAGGGAAACAGGGACGAGTTTAATACTTAGCGTGATTCAAAACCTAGATTAAGCTAAGGGCCGAGAAACCTAATTACAAAGGGGGGTTTCAAGTAGATTATAACTAAACTACAACTAACTAGCATATAAACAAGATGAGAAATCAATATGGGAAGATCTTGAATCCGATTAACATCCACTTCAATTCATTATCGATCCTTGAACCTCCACTCTAATTATTTCCATAATTATCTATTGTCGAGAACTAATCTCGCATTCTCCTTATTCTTAGTTGAATAGCACGATCAGCGTGACTATAAAACCCTAACTAAAGGATAACCTAGTCCGATCGCGTCTAAGTTCAATCCAATAGCAGCAATAAACACAGAGAACCAACAGACCTGCTAACGTCATACAAGCGATAAACATTCAACAGTTAATTCAATTTCCCCAAGAAATAACCAAGACGATCTGCATCTAAGTTACTTCCTAGTTTGCTACCAATTGATAAAAGAATAAAACAATCCGATTCTATTCTTAAATCTAGCATTAGATTAATTACACAATCAAACTAGTAACGTTCCTAGCATAATCATGCAAAAATCATAGAAAGCAAGCATAGAAATTAAACCATAATCAAAGAAACTAAATAGAGAGGAAAGATCTCACAATAATGCTTGAAGCTCCATATTAATCTCGTTCAAGAACGGTTCAAGCTACAATCGGCATAGCATAAGCCGATCCCATAATTGAAATCTACAAAAACTAAACTAGAAAATAAAAACTAAAAAGAGAAGACAACAAGAGAGAGAGTGGAGTTTTGGAGACTCCCTCTCCTTGTGGCTGCTGCCCCCTAGGTCCAAAATCAAGCTTGGTATTTATACTAAAGCATAAAAATCAGCCGACAATTACACCGACCTAGGGGTCGCGAGGTGCGAGTCTGGTCGCACCGTGCGAAGAGTACTCTGCCTTCCAACACGAGCTGAAGAACTGGGCCAAGCCAAGAGGTCGCACCGTGCGAGGGATCTCGCGAGGTGCGAGCAAGGCAGGTCGCGAGGTGCGACCATGCTCGCGAGGTGCGATCTCTTGTGCTGGGCAGCTTGGCTCGAGCGCGTGCTGGGCTGGCGATGCGGGATCGCTGGGCGAGCATGCTGCTGGGCGCGCGCAAGGCTTGCGGTAGTGCTTGCTGCGATGGGCGCGCTGGGCTGGGTGCTGCTGGGCGCGTGCATGGGCTGTGCGATGCTTGCGTGTGCTGCTGGATGGACGAGGCTGCTGGGCAGGCTTGCGGTAATGCTTGTGTGCTGGCTTGGCGATGCATGGCTTGGGCTTGCGGTGGAGTTTGATGGGAACATGTAGCAACGCTTGGCAAGTATAGCGATGTTGAGTCGTTCCAAACACTAATGCTTCTAGGAGCTCGGAATTTACAACTTTAACTCTAATTAATATACAAAATTCCGAACTTCCGCTAAGAGCTAAATAAAACGCAAACGTTAACAATTATGATCAAGACCCTTAGCAAAAAGCACCCAAAATATAATATAAACACCGTATAACTTGAGCGTATCAATAAGTTTTAAACTTGTGCACGTATGAAGTTTTGGACTAGTATGAGTTGGAGTACATGGTGGTAGCCCATGGCTTTTCTTGGGTCCGGATTGATCACCGTGTCCTATTTTATTTAAATTAGTACCTCGATATCGTTGGTCATGGGAGTACGGAGTCGCACCCGTACTTCGTCTCATAAATTGAAGACTGGTTTGGTTTGGACAACTCTTTCCATTGTCTATTCAATCTAATTATAATAAGTCTATTGATTTTGGAGTCTAGTTCAGTATAGTCAATCTGTTATTTATTATATCATTGTTTATTATTGAGTTAATGTTTATTAGTATCATGTTAGGTTTTATATTTTAATTAGTATGTAGTACTCAGCTTTGCTGATTACGTGCTTTTGTGTATGTCGATCATGGTTGTGCCTTATTGATCCTGTGATGACGCATTTGATGAGCAGTCTTCAGGATCAATAGAGCATCGACCATTTCAGGTTTGAAGATGATGCATCATGGGTTTGGGTTGTGTGGAGAGCTTGTGTTTAGCTTTAATACTTTATAGTTTTTTAATTATTGGTTGACTAGTTGATTTTGGTTTGGTTGACTTTGGTTTGGTTGACTTTTGACTTTGGTTTTTGGAGTTGACTTATGATTGACTAAGTTAGTAAGTTTTTAAAAGTTACACTAGGGGAAAAAAAAGAAAGGGCTGCGCTGGAAGGGCTGCGTTTTTTGTAAAACACAGCCCTTCGTGTATGAAGGGCTGCGGTTTTCAAGCAAACCGCAGCCCTTTTAATGAAGGGTTGCGGTTAACTAAAAAATGCAGCCCTTCGTACTGTATGAAGGGCTGCGGTTTTAAGGCTAACCGCAACCCTATTAATGAAGGGCTGCGGTTAGCTTAGAAACCGCAGCCCTTCTTACACGAAGGGCTGCGTTTTCTGGGCTAACCGCAGCCCTTCGCAGCCCTTCACATATTTCAGTTTTGCGCGCATACACACAGTAGCTTAATTAGACACCCAAATTTTCCTCGCTCCCTTTGAAAAATTTGGACGAGCGAAAAACCACTCCCTCTCACTCACTCACTCACTCACTCCGAGGTTGCATCTAACCCTAACGCCCCATCACCGGACCCTCGCCTGAGCACCGACATTGACGCACCATCGCCGGAACCGTCGACTGAGCAACGCACCATCGCCGGAACCGCGCTCCTTCTTCTTCTCTTCTCTCCTCCACTTCACCTTGACGCCACCACCACCACTACTGCATTGTCGGTAATTCCCCTCTCACTCTCTCTCCTCTTTTTCATTTCTCTAATTAATTTGTTTAATTTTATTTCTCTTCTATTTTGTGTTGTAAAATGTGATTGTAGGGGGTGGGGGAGGGTGGGGGATAGTGGGTAGGGGGTGGGGGTGATGGGCGGGGGTGGGGGGGGGGGGGATCTTGGGTAGGGGGTGGGGGAGGGTGGGCGGGGGGGTGGGGGAGGGGTCGGGAATCTTGGGCGGGAGGTGGGGGAGGGTCGGGAATGTTGGGAAGGGGGTGGGCTAGGGGGCGGGGTGGGGAGGGGGGGGGGGGGAGGCGGCGGCGGGGGTGGGGGATGGTTGGGGAGGCCGGGCAATGGGTGGGGGAGGGCTAGGGAGGGCTCGGGGTGGGCACATTATGAATTTTGTGTAGTTTATGGTTAATTAATCTAGGTTGTTAGTTAGTTTTGGTTATCTTAATTGAATTATGTGAGTGCCGTGTGTGATTTGTTAATTGTAGGAAAAAGAAGCTAAGGAAGGCAAAACTATCTCTCTTCTCATAATTGCTCCTCTTTGGTGTTGAGAGGTACGTAATTAGCCTAATTCTCTTGTTTTTTGTTAGATGTTGATGAGGAAAAATTGTCATGTGTTCCAATTTGAGTAAGATATATGATAATGTGTATGTATATTTCTAGATATGAGATTGTATGAAAACGCAATGTAATTTAGCTATGAAATCTACTAGTTGCTTGAATCGTCATCATATGCCTAGATACCCGTTCAAGACTTACTCATTAGGAGTAAGTCTTGAATAGTCCCCAGTTTGGGACTGTTCTTGGACGTTTGATCTCACGTAGGTGGTGAATGTGTGTCTTCTTTTCAATTCTGAGGAAATTCTTGGCTTATCGTTTCTCTACATTGTTCTCTGGGTACATATGTAGATAAGCAATTATCTACATTGTGTACTTGGAGAACTCAGAGGGAAATCTTTGCCGGATTTTCCTTTGAATTGAAAAGTTGGCATATATTCACTAGTGAGATTAGACGTCCAAGGATGGGTTAGGTTAGAGTGATAAGGACCTTCGGCTGCATGCATACATTTGAACATGTCACTATCTTAGCTTGCTCTATACGTGTGTGATTTGAATATGTGAGTGTATGTACTTAAATAATAATTGATGCATTATAATGAATGGTTGTGTTTAATTATTAGAGGTCTTCTTGAATGAGATGGATCGTACTTGGATGTATGGTAGTCGTGAATCGATTGAGTTTGTGAAAGGGGTCTCGGAATTCTGTATTACAATATCAAGCATCCTCTGGAGCAGTCGACTTTTATTGTCCTTGTGTCGATTGTAGAAATGTGAGCAAGGTTAGTAGTATACATTTGGTTAGGGAGCATGTCTTTCGCCGTGGGTTTAGGCCTCAATACCACGTATGGGTTTGGCATGGTGAGCAGGGGAAGTATATAGGAAGCTCTAGAGTAATGAACGATGTATGTGAAGAAAAGAAGGATGATGAGTTCGGGGATGAGAATTGGGATGATGAGTTTGCAGATGATGATAGGGATCGGGTAGACGAGATGATACACGAGGTTGAAGATCAGTCGTGTAAACGACCTCGTATTTTTGAGTCTATGTCTGAGGCTGCTGAAAAGCCGTTGTATCCAGGTGGTACAAAGTACACCAAACTTTCCGCCGTGATAACACTGTTCAACATTAAGTCGAAAGCTGGTTGGACGGACTCTATTTTCACATCGTTGTTGGAAGTTTTAGCTTATATGCTCCCTGATGGAAATGAACTGCCAAAGTCGTACTATTATGCGAAGAAACTGATGTGTCCTTTCGGTTTAGAGTACGAGCGGATACATGCTTGTCCTAACGATTGTGTGCTTTATCGTAATGAGTATGAGCATTTACATGAGTGTCCACGTTGTGGATTGTCGAGGTACAAGCGTGAAGGAGATGGAGGTAGTGAAGGACCACCAGCTAAGGTGTTGTGGTATCTACCCATAATACCTAGATTTAAGCGCATGTTCTCAATTAAAGGAGATGCGAAGAATTTGAGGTGGCATGCAGATCGTAGGAAGAAAGACGGTCTGCTCAAGCATCCGGCTGATTCGCCTGAGTGGAAAAGTATCAACAGGGTGCATAAGGCATTTGGTAATGAGGATAGGAATCTGAGGCTTGGATTATGTTCGGATGGCATGAACCCTTTTGGCACTCTCGGTCCGCAAAGATAGTACATGGCCGTAGTTTTAGTGGTTTATAACTTGCCTCCTTGGTTGTGCATGAAACGCAAGTACATGATGCTGTCGCATCTTATATCGGGGCCCAAACAACCTAGAAATGACATAGATGTATACCTCCAGCCGCTTGTTGAAGATTTACAGAAGATGTGGAACGAAGGAGTGTTAGTATTTGATGCGTATGCTAATGAGATGTTCACTCTGCGTGCCATGCTTTTTTGTACTATGAACGATTATCCCGGCTTATGGGAACTTATCCGGGTATAAGACTAGAGGAAAACAACCCTGCCCGATTTGTGTAGATGACATGAAGTCTACACACCTTAAGGGCTGCAAACATGTGTATATGCGCACACGAAGGCTCCTCAGACGCGACCATCCCTATCGGTTTAAGAAGAAGGCATTCGATGGGACGGTTGAAGAAGAAGTTGCTCATAGACCATTAACCGGTATCGAAGTTTATAATCGGGTGAAGGGCATTGAAACAATCTTTGGTAAAACCCGCTAGTGAGGTTGATCGACCTACAGGATTATGGAAAAAGGAGTCCATTTTTTGGAAACTCCCATATTGAAAAGATCTAAAGGTCAGACACTGTTTGGATGTCATGCACATAGAGAAGAATGTTTGTGAAGCTATTCCTGCGACACTTATGAATATTCCGGGCAAGACAAAAGATCACGACTTTACTTGGAAAAACAGGGGCTTCGACCAGAGTTGTGGGCTCAGAAAAGGGACGAAAGGAAGAAGAAAGTAGTGGAGGAAAGGGTTGATGATGAAACTCAGAAAAGTAAAAAGAAGGTGGAGAATTCGGAGAAGAATTATTTGCCACCAGCTTGCTACACGATGTCGCGTGCAGAGAAACGGATTTTTCGCGAGTCATTGTATGGCATTAAGGTCCCAACTGGCTACTCATCGAATATGAAGCGATTTGTTACCTTAAATGGTGAGTTGAAGTTATCGAGTATGAAATCTCACGATTGTCATGTCATGATGCAAGTATTCTTACCGATTGCAATTCGTGGGATACTTCCAAAGCATGTGAGGCACACCATTACAGAACTTTGTTCATTTTTCCATACAATATGCAGCAAAGTCCTAGAACCGTCGATCCTCGATTCCTTGCAGGTCAGAGTAGTTGAAACTCTATGCAAATTTGAGATGTTTTTCCCCCCCGCATTCTTTGACATTATGGTCCATCTCATTGTCCATCTAGTTTGAGAAATTAAGCTGTGTAGTCCAGTGTTTTTGAGGTGGTGCTATCCTTTTGAGAGATATATGGGCACTTTGAAGGATAAAGTTCGGAATCCTGCACAACCAGAAGGTAGTATAATTCAAGGGATTGTGGGTGAAGAGATCAGTAATTTTGTGGCTGAGTATTTTGCTAGTGTTGATCCTGTTGGACTTCCGACATCCCGACACGAGAGCAGACTTGAGGGCAAGGGTACAATTAGTTCAAAATTGATCACACCTTCCGTAGAAAAGCGTAAACAAGCTCACTTATTTGTATTGCATCACGGAGCAGCTGTCCATCCTTATTTAAATGAACATATGGAGGAATTACGTGTTAGCAATCCTGGAAAAGGAGTTAGGGCATTGATGCAAATGCATAACAAGACTTTCATTGATTGGTTTCATAAACGAGTAGTGAATGATTTGGATGAAAGTGTTCCTGAAACAGTCAATTGGTTAGCATTTGGTCCTCGTGAAGCTGTACGCTCTTATGAGGGTTATGATATTAATGGGTATAAGTTTTGGACTGAACGTCAAAATCTGAAGTCAACATCGCAACAAAATAGTGGTGTTTCACTTGTGGCGTCATCTACACAATACGCAAGCTCGAAGGATAAGTCGCATGTACATGCTGAAAGCAATTATTATGGGCGAATACAAGAAATATGGGAGCTGGACTACTGTACATTTAATATTTGCCTCTTGTGTTGCAAGTGGATTGACGATAATCGACGTTACGTAAGAAAAGATGATCCTTGCGGATTCACTCTTGTTGACCTTAGTCGTCTACGTGAAACTGAGGAGCCATTTGTAATTGCATCACAAGTTAAGCAAGTATTTTTTATAATTGATCCTGCTGATAATAAGTGGTCAATTGTTGTACCTGGTAAAAGGAGTATCCTCGGTATTGGTGATGTTGATAATGAGGAAGAATATGATGCATTTGAGGACCTCCCCCCTTTTACCTATCCTGAAAATAGTGTGAAAGATGATGTGAATATGTCGGAGAACTATATGCGTGTAGATCACACGGAAGGGATACATGTACTTGAAGATCCTAAGAAACGGCGGAAGGTCAATAAATCATGAGACATAAACTCAGGTCTGTGTAATTTCTCCAATTCGTAACTATTGTGTAGATTTTTAGGCTTATTTTTGTTGTAGGTTGAATTTGGGGAACGAAAAGGTCATTTTAAGTCTACATGGCAATGATAGAGTGCAGTGGGGGGCAGTAGTGGGGGTGGTGGTGGGAGTTTGTTACAAATGTGGAGAGTGAGGTCACATGGCAATGGAATGCTCTCCACATTTGTAACATTTCCCACTATCTCCGCCGCTACCAGCTGATGGGCATTCCATTGCCATGTGACCTGATTCTCGGGTCATTTTAGGCCTATTTTGGTCGATTCGTGTCCGATTCGTACTTATCGAATCATTTCACCCCAAATTCTTTTTGAACATGATTATATGAGGTATAATGTAACTATTGTGTAGAGTTTTAGGCTTGCATTTGTTGTAGGTTGAATTTGGGGAACGAAAAGGTCATTTTAGGCTGCGTACGGCAATGATGGAGTGCGGTGGGGGCGTAGTGGGGGTGGTGGTGGGACTTTGTTACAAATGTGGAGAGTGAGGTCACATGGCAATGGAATGCTCTCCACATTTGTAACATTTCCCACTATCTCCGCCGCTACCAGCTGATGGGCATTCCATTGCCATGTGACCTGATTCTCGGGTCATTTTAGGCCTATTTTGGTCGATTCGTGTCCAATTCGTACATATCGAGTCATTTCACCCCCAAATTCTTTTTTAACATGATTATATGAGGTATAATGTAACTATTGTGTAGAGTTTTAGGCTTGCATTTGTTGTAGGTTGAATTTGGGGAACGAAAAGGTCATTTTAGGCCTATTTTTGCCTTTTCGCTTCCAAATCGTACTTATCGAGTCAGTTAACCCCAAATTATTTTTGAACATGATTATATGAGGTATAATGTAACTATTGTGTAGAGTTTTAGGCTTACATTTATTGTTGGTTGCATTTCGGGAACGAAAAGGTCATTTTAGGTCTATTTTTGCCTTTTCGCTTCCAAATCGTACTTATCGAGTCATTTAACCCCAAATTCTTTTTGAACATGATTATATGAGGTATAATGTAGCTATTGTGTAGATTTTTAGGCTTGCATTTATTGTTGGTTGCATTTCGGGAACGAAAAGGTCATTTTAGGCCTATTTTTGCCTTTTCGCTTCCAAATCGTTCTTATCGAGTCATTTAACCCCAAAATCTTTTTGAACATGATTATATGAGGTATAATGTAGCTATTGTGTAGAGTGTTAGGCTTGCATTTATTGTTGGTTGCATTTCGGGAACGAAAAGGTCATTTTAGGCCTATTTTTGCCTTTTCGCTTCCAAATCGTACTTATCGAGTCATTTAACCCCAAATTCTTTTTGAACATGATTATATTAGGTATAATGTAGCTATTGTGTAGATTTTTAGGCTTGCATTTATTGTTGGTTGTATTTCGGGAACGAAAAGGTCATTTTAGGCCTATTTTTGCCTTTTCGCTTCCAAATCGCTCTTATCGAGTCATTTAACCCCAAATTCTTTTTGAACATGATTATATGAGGTATAATGTAACTATTGTGTAGAGTTTTAGGCTTCGATTTATTGTTGGTTGCACTTCGGGAACGAAAAGGTCATTTTAGGCCTTTTTGTGCCTTTTCGCTTCCAAATCGTACTTATCGAGTCATTTTTTTTATTTTTTTTTAGCTAACTCCTAACTTTTGTTTCATATGCCAATATGAGGTTGTGCGGAGGGGCAGCAAGTGGGGGGTGTTTGTGCAGGGGAGGGGAGGGGGGTTACGTGTGCAAGGGTGGCGGGGCGGAAGAAGTGGGGGGGGAGGGGAGGGTCCTGTGCGGGGGCAGGTGGGGGAGGGGAGGGGAGGGTTCTTTGTAGGGGCAGCAGTGGGGGGGAGGGGAGGGGCATGTGAAGGGGCTTGGGAGGGGCGCGGCGGTGGCCGATCACCCGCCCACCGCCGCCACCCTCCCAAGCCCCCCGCACATGCCCCCGCCTCCCCGCATGCCCCCTCCCCGCACACCCCTCCCCTCCCCCACTATTGCCCATCCCCTCCCCTCCCCCACTACCGTCCCCCTCCCCCGCACGACCCTTCCCCTCCCCCCGCACACCCCTACCACTCCCCCCCCACTCCGCCCCCTCCCATCCCCGCCCCCCCCTCCTCCCCCGCACCCCCTACACACCCCCCCTCCTCCCCACCGCCGCCCTCCCCTCCCCCCACTGCTTCCTCCCCCACCCCGCCCCCATGCACACAGAACCCCTCCCCCCCACCGCCGCCCCCCCCCCCCCGCACAAACACCCCCCCACTCCCCGCCCTCCCCCCCCCGCCTCTCCCCCACACACCACTCCCCCCCTTAGTGGCAATGTGAATTTTTTTTTATCTTGACCTATATGTATATTAATGCGTATATTTGTACAATTTCAGGGAGATGACGGAGGTGCATACGGATAACAGCACGAGTGCTGAACACACTACCGAGGATGAGTCTTTCGATGCGAGAAAGGAACGGGGTAAATTGGCAAGAACTCGCCGTGAAGAAATAAATGCACAAATGCCTAGGAAGTCATTGGCGACGAAAAAGAGAAAAGGAAGGGGACCTACAAAGTCACTAGGGAAACACACAAATATGACTTTGGAGTACGATAATATGGGTCAACCTTGTGGAAAGTGGCGTCAAAAGTATGGCATGCAAGTTGGCATTTGCATGCATAAACTCTCCATTCTGCACTCATGGAAAGAGGTTCCCGAGGGGTTGAAGCGGTGTCTATGGGAAGATACTATGGTAAGCTTCACGTACAATAACGTTTAGTTTCTTAATTATTTAGTTAAATATATGTGTAATATTACTGATAGCATATAAATTACAACATTTGCGAAAACTAATTTGTGAACTGCGTTTTTTGTAGAATCAATTCAATATCGAAGATGATGAAACCAAGAAGAATGTATTTCTATCCGCGGTTGCCCAGAGATTCAGATATTTCAAGGCTAAGTTAGTGTCTGGGTGGATCACTAAGCGGAGGAAAGTAGTAGGTACAAAGAAGAAGAACATCTACGGAGGAGAAACACAAACCGGCCCGGAGTAGGCTTCACCGGAAACATCATCTGGACCCTCCAAATTACCATTTCAGATATGGAAAACTATCAAACCTGAAGAGTGGGAATCATTTGTTGCCAAAAAAAACAACCCCACAATCTATCGTAAGAATATTTTATTAAGATTTAATACACTTAGATCCAGTATTATTGTATAACACCGTACCTAACCTTTGTTTATAATTGTGTGTTTTAGGCAAGTCGTGAGAAAAGTAGCGCGAGTGCAAAAGCTAGGAAGTATTATCATCATTTGGGTGCTCATTCGTACAATGAGGCGAGAGAGAAGTGGATGTTCAGCCATTACCCCCACAATAGGGTCGACAACGGCAACGGGGACTAGCTCAACGACGACAGTTGCACAGCCTCGGCAACCAGATAGAGTCCTCGATTGGTGGTGTTCGATGCATGGGGTTGATGCAAAGGGAAAAAGAGTCTTGCCTGATCCCGGAACACAACAGATAGCCAACGCCATTGTAAGTACAGATTATATGGTTATATAAGGTATATATAATATAACTTTTGCGCTCACGAGCATTTTTCTCTTATCCTTATGTAGATTGGCTTGAAGGAAAAAGAGGCAACTGGTGAGTTCACTCCTAAAGGACACATTGATGCATTGCACGAAACTTTAGGAAAGGACCATAGTGGACACGTGAGGGGCGTAGGAGGTGTCCGCCTCGGTTTGAGAAAGGTATATGGTGATCAATACACTACAACGACAAAATCGAGTGCAAGTAGTGTGAATTCGGCAGTGTCAGTAGATGTGGAGGCTATGAAAGCTGCAATTCGGGAGGAGCTCAGATTGGAGATGACACATAACTTCAACGCCATTTTGGAGAAAATGGGTTTACCGACTTTTGCTGTGTTCAAGAAGGGTAGTGATATTACACCTAGCCAGCCAACCAGTGATCCACCAACATCTATTGATCAGACGATACCTTTACCTGATCCACCTGTAGTAGCCGAGTTAAAGGTAATCACTTAATCCCTTTGCTTTGTTAAACAACTATTGTTCTTAAATGCATGAAATTCTTAATATAATAATGTTGTTTCATAGACTAACTATAAATGGAGTTTTTTTTAAAGGAGGAGACACCATGTGAACTATTAGCTCGAGGAGATGGTTATGATAGTTTCATTCTGGTAGCTTATGGCCATGCACAACCCCCTAATGACTGAGTACGATTGCATAACCAGTTAGTGGATGATAATCACTATGTGGTCACCCTCAATGAAATTGTGTCTGGTTTCGAAGAATTACCTCTTCCACTGCCGAAGCCAGAAGTTGGTCTACAGTTGCTGAATGATGCCCTTGGCAGTTATGTTCTATGGCCGCGTACATTGGTGCGGTTTTCAGATGAGGTACAATGATTAACATACATATATATATGCGTGTTTTCTTTTCTATTTCCTATGATAGTTAGTAATATCTTTACTTTTAACTAATTACTAGGTTTGGGGAAAGGCCGGCTCACATGACAGGAAGGTAAAGAAGGCTTGTTCACCTAATAAGAAGGCAAGTTTACGTGATGAAGGTGAACGAAATGTGTTGAAGGGAAATATTTCTAGGACAAAGAATCCACTTATTATCGAGCCAGAGGTGGTGCGAGGCCTTAGTATTCCATGCTATTGGTTACATGAGTGCGCTAGCGATCTAGTGATGAGTCAATGTTTGGTTGGTTATGTCCAAATATAATACGAGATGACAATTGCTTACAAAACAAAGCCGAAGTGAAAGAGTATCTCGATATGAGTTTCAAAGCATCATCTCGTTTTGGATATCATCAGATCATCCTTGTCCCTTATATTGAAAAGTATGCTTGTTAAACTCGCTTTACTTTTATTATTCGATAATTAAATTGACCTATTAATTATTCTACGATTAATAATAACTATATTTTCTTGTTGTAGGGCTCATTAGACACTACTTGCGATATGTTTGTCACCATGAATGTCATTGGATGCATCCTTTGGTGAACATTTAGTGTCCGCAACAAGATGATGGACTTGCATGTGGCTATTACGTGCTGAGGTACATGTTCGATATCGTCAACCATTGCACTAACGTCGATGATCTTCAAAAGGTATGTAACTTATTAGTATATGTTAGTTTAGATTAGATCGATTGGTAATAGGTATTAATTGGTTTAGAAACCAAAGTAGCACATGCATATTTTTGGGAACGAAAATGTCATTTTAGGCCTATTTTTGCCTTTTACGCTTCCAAATCGTACTTATCGAGTCATTTAACCCGAAATTCATTTTGAACATGATAATATGAGGTATAATGTAACTATTGTGTAGATTTTTAGGCTTGCAATTGTTGTTGGTTGAATTTTGGGAACAAAAAGGTCATTTTAGGCCTATTTTTGCCTTTTCGCGTCCAATTCGTACTTATCGAGTCATTTAACCCCAAGTTCATTTTGAACATGATAATATGAGGTATAATGTAACTATTGTGTAGATTCTTAGGCTTGCATTTGTTGTTGGTTGAATTTTGGGAACGTAAATGTGATTTTAGGCCTATTTTTGCCTTTTCGCGTCCAATTCCTATTTCTCGAGTCATTTAACTCAATTTTCTTTTTGAATATGATAATATGAGGTATAATATAACTAGTGTGTAGAGTTTTAGGCTTGCATTTGTTTTTGATTGAATTTCGGGAACGTATATGTCATTTTTAGAACTACTAACTACGGTAAATGATTGAATTCTTAAATTATGTGTTTATTCCTTGGTTGTTTTGCAAGGTTTATATGAATAACACACCAAGTTTGAGGGCCTTCACCATAGACGAATTACATGAAGTTCGGGATAAGTTGGCGTCCCACCTTTGTGATGATTGTTTATGATACACTTTGGTGGAATTCGTGATATAATTAGCTAGATCTACTAGTTGGTATCAATTCTATGTACACTTTTTACATTATTAAATATATATATTTAAAGTTAATTATTACGTTCAAAAACTTGTCATATATTATTGCAATTTGATCGGTTCTTTTTTTGTGTCGAAGGGAGGTGTTGGGTGCGGGGTGGGGTGGCCGCCATGGTGGGGCCTTGGGCCGGGCTAGGGGGCGGTGGGGTCTTGGGGTGGTCGGCAACAATGGGTGGAGGGGCGGCAGAGGGGGGGGGGTGGGGGTGGGTGCGGGGAGTGAAGGGGTTGGGGCGGGGTGGAGGTGCGGGGAGTGAAGGGGTTGGGTTGGGGTGGGGGTGCGGGGGTGGGGGTGCGGGGGTGCGGGGGGGGGGGGGGTGGGCGGGGGTGGGGGGGTGGGGGCGGGCGGGGCAAGGGCGGGTGGGGGTGGGGTGGGGGGGGGTGGGCGGGGCTTGGGGGGAGTGCGGGGGGTAGGGGGGGTGGGGGCGGGTGGCCGGGGGGTGGGTGGGGGTGGGGAGTGCGGGGGTGGGTCCGGGTGTGGGGGGCGGGACGGGGGTGGGGGGGCAAGGCTAGGGGAGAGTGCGGGGGATGGGATGGGTCAGGGGGCGGGGGTAGGGCGTGGGTGGGGGGGGGGCGGGGTGGGGGGGGCGGGGGGGGGAGGAGTGCAGGGGGTGGGCATGCGGGGCAGCGGGCGAGATATATTTAAAAAAAAAACATAGCGAATACGAAGGGCTGCAGTTTTAGGCCAAAAACGCAGCCCTTCCAGCTAAGAAGGGCTGCGTTTTTGGCCTGAACCGCAGCCCTTCGTTGTGAAGGGCTAACGAAGGGCTGCGGTTTTAGGCCAAAAACGCAGCCCTTCCAGCTAAGAAGGGCTGCGTTTTTGGCCTGAACCACAGCCCTTCGTTGTGAAGGGCTGCGGTTAAAAACCGCAGCCCTTCTTTTCTATTGAAGGGCTGCTGGCCAAAAACGCAGCCCTTAGGATTGTTTTGACCGCAGCCCTTCCTTATTTTTCCACTAGTGTTATTTATTTATTTCCGCTGCAAAATTCTGAATAAGCCGATACGTTATCACACGTGCGATAATGCTTTGATAATTCTCTAAGTTTTATAGTAAAAAGGTATTTTGGAAAATAGAGAATTGTCATTGTGTTACACTACCGCAAAATGCTTGCATAACAGGAAATGTAAACTAACATCGGGACTCGGGAGGCGGTCGAGAAAATCCCACCAATGTTCAAGTAAGAAATATGATCTCTATCACTTTAAAGAGAGTGGAGTAGAGAGCACAGTTAAGTATTCTGCATACCAAAATATAGTGCAAATGGACTAGTTAAATTGTTCACTTTGTTAGTGATCAAGGATGAGCTATGAGGGTTGGGTCAACACTCGTATATTTGCGGTGCCGCTTTGATTGGGACGAGGATGGTAATCTAAAAACAAAATCGTAAGGTTAGCGAATCAGGATGGATGAAGGAAAAGCTTATGCGCACTGTTTCGGTTGTGAAACGGGTGACCACTTTGTGTTGGACGTTGCGGTCGCGATAGAAAGCCTCGCGTGGCCGTTATGGAAACCCTGCAACTCTGCAAGACAACAAACGTAAACTACCCCGGGGTTGCCGAGGAAACCCCCTCCGAAGCTCAAGTCAGTATTATGTCCGTGAAGAATTTAGAGAGAGAAAGTAGTGAGAGAATATTGGTGTTCAGAACACAAAGCGGACACCCGTTTAACAACCGAAACAATAATAATAATAGTATTTATACAAAAACTTTTGCTTTGACCACTAATGTAATAATAGTATTTATTTTACCATCAAACACCTCTTTGATTTTCAATTATTTAAAAGTTAAATATTAATACTATTTAATATATTAGCATCCTCTCGAAAAAAAAAATATTAACATCCAAAATCAGCTTGTCCTCTAATATGAATTATTATTATTACTTACATTATTTCCCCTTCAAAAAACATTACTTGCGTTATCACATCGTTTTCTATGTTCGCAACAAAAGAACAATCAATTAGTTTGTTCCAACTTCCAAATAACATTACTTCCGCCATTATACAATTCATTTACTTAACCATCACTTGGTTCTTTACAAATAAAAAAGTAAACAATATTATCAAAAAATCTCGACTATTTTACCAGAAGGCGTCAAAAAGCCATTAGTGCATAGGACTATAAACTAGTTGATATAATAATACAATAAAACTTTAATTACAGAATGATGGAAGGTACCAAAAGAAAAACCCAATTGGTTTATAATTGCCATAAAGATAGGAAATAGTCTAAGCTTATTTCTTCAATATAGGAGTAATATTAATTTCCTGGACTCTGTCCAACCATTCCAGACCTCCAACAACCAAAGAAGAATCCAACATAATCTCAAAGTCAATCATGATAAAAGATCATGACTTTGGCGAAACTTGTGAACAAGAGGTCAGCTCCCACTAATAACTAATAAGTACAACAAAAGCTGCCAATAAATTCTTCCTTCTACAAAAACACTGTAAATGATGCTAACCAATAATAATCTTAGGCAACACTGAGATGTTGCGGTGGAACAATCCTAGATACGGAAATTTTAATTACCAGGCAATATATCTACAATGATAATTTCCCTGGAGAAAATTTCTGAATATTCCACATGAAATCAAGGCAAAATGGCAATATACCTAATGGAATGACTACGCCTTGGCTATACATCACGCATTGCCCCCCCTTCTCTGGACAGGCTTGTAGAGAACAACAGTGACAAACTTTGACCGGAAGCGGTGAGTAAAACCGAGCGCCACAACAGATCTTGGAGCCTCCCTATTTTCAATGTACAGATGGTTTACAATCACGTTCTGAGGCAGGGGAAGCATACTAGAGGTTTCTCTACTTGCAGGGCAGGTTAACAAGGTATGCTGCAAGTGCGGAGGGACAAGAGGTGGTTCACGTGCCTCATCTTCATTTCCAGGGTATACATTGGTATAACTTGAACTAGGCGAATCAGGAGTTTCAAATCCAACTACAGTACCTTCTCCCTGCAAAATGAAACTATTTATTGATTAAAATCTATACTAACCACATTCCTAAAATGGCAGTCCAAGGGTGACACCTACTTGCTCATTGCTGTATTTGGTGCTCATGTCGAGGAAGTAACCACTTAGAGACAGTGTCGCCTGAACAAAATATGCCTTCTGAGTGAAGAACCTGAAACAAGATACACATCTTCAATATGATTTTGAAAATGTAAACAATATAATGCACTACAATTCAAGGTGAAAGCAGGAATGAAAATGCACTCACATGAAAACTAGAACAGTTCAAAGATTACACAAGTCAGAATACATGAAACATGGAATCAAGCAGTTATGTGTTTTAACAAAACAGGCTAGACTCCATATCACAAAGGCCATGGTTTATCCATAATGATAAGACAGGAATGAACAACCTCATATCATATGTTTATTTTGCATTTTCTGAACCGATTATGTTTAGAAACCGCATCAAACACAAGTATATGGAACCCGTATGCTAGGCAGCAAAAGGTGCAAAGAAAAAGGGGCCGGATAAGTAAATTACAAACAATAACAATGAAGTCTACAACTCATCTTCCATGCATAGCTTGACCTGGCTGCCCCTCCATCCCTCCACTCCCCCATATTCTATCGATGATGAAACTCACCTTGCATAGCTGCTACCCTCCTCGACCTATGTTGCAATGGTCTGTGACAAAATGACATTGGTAACTGAATCTCCCCTACCACCAGTCCACACCTCTCTAGATTATGCTACAATGAAGATCTATACCATCTCAAACTGATAGGTAAGCAAGTTAATGTGACAGATCTAAAAGAGAATGGTGATGGAGTGATAATACTAGAAAGGTTTCGCTACAGAATGCTGATAGTTGGAGAAAAGCAAGGTAGTAATGGATCTCTACTTGCGTATGAGTTAATGGGGAAGGGAGAGGGAAGCAGGTGAACACTTGTCACAACGGGACAGAGAGAGAGGGAGGGTGAACTACATGCACGAAACAATGTTTATCAGAAATGAACTAACGTCATCTCAAATGCTCAGAGCAGAGTTCAGAATAATTTAGGACAATGAGCAGATGCATTACAAAAAAACCATCTGAGTAAGTTGCAAAGTCTCCGAACAGAGGGATGCAGTCTGAAAAGCTGAGAACAGTGAAGTATTGAAGTGTCAAGGGTTATACATGACCAACGAGTAGCTTACCACTATTCCGAAGTTAGTCTCTTCAATTCAACATTCAGATAGCACTAGATTAGGAATGCAGCTCTAGAAATATCAAATCATGACAAATTCAAGATAGAATTTCATTTCATTGCGCACAATCTGATAGAGATAAAAACCTAAAGCATACAATTCATCTACACCTCTCCATAAACAATTCACAGTGATTAGCAGTGATACCCACGGCCCACGCTCATGAGGAAAAAGAAGAAAGAGGAGAATATAACAGAAAAAATAATGGGAGGACAGAGATCGAGCAGACCTCCAGAACAAGTCATCAAGCAGAAGACAAGGGGGGATACGATAGAGTCAGATTTAAGAAATTATACTCTGAGCCTCATAAACCACCACTGCCACTCATCATCACCAGTTTATCACCATGAACCCCATATCCTCTATCCAATCCCTACCCCCCCTTAGAAGGTGCTGGACCCCATTAGATACCTAGACGAACAGCAAACAATTCATACAGACAAAGAACTCAAAAAAGTTGGTTATAAGAACCAAGAGCCTTTGGAGGCTAAAGAAAAAAGAATCTAGGAACGTCCAAAAATTATCAGAAGGCTAGAGGCGTCCAATCTTACAAGGATACTAGATCGCCCAGATGTGACAAACACAACTTATGCAATTCTAAAAATTGTATATCACACAAAAAAAGATCATTAGCCAAGCAACTAATACCTTCAGGATTGGAAGAGACACAAATATCATTTATGAGTTATAACTCATATAACGCAATCTTACTCTTATAATTTCAAATTGGCTCTTTTACCCTTACTCCAAATACACAGACAACCGGTGTCGTCAAAGACGAAGTGAAGAGCTTGAACTAGTAAACAACATCGTAATGAGTTTTGACGCAATTAATTTAGTCTATCATAATCCAAAGACGAAATACTAGCTAAAATAGAGAGATCCAGAAACCATAAGCTAACAAGCAGGATCCTAAACAAACACCACATCATCCACACCCTCAATCAGTCACTCCTGCCTCGCGCTCTTCCTTTAAGAATTTCTCATGTACAGATCCAATGCAATTCATAAAGATTGAATTGCTATTGAAGCTTAAAGTACAAGCCAGAAAGAAGTCAGGCATTTAGAGGGAGAAAGAAACAACTGCCTAGCTAAAGGAGAGAGTTATACCCACTCCGATCAAAGAGCATCTTTCCATTAACAGATCCATATAATTCAAGACATCCAACTTCAGCAGCTCTATGGTAATATTTTGATTAAGATAATTGATTGCACATAGACAAGTGTCACCCAATAAAAGAAAAAGATTGTTGACGCATCATAACTTGGTAATTAACAGATGAATGTTACTCCTTCAGGCTATTCAATTTGATGTTTTAGCCTTTTCCAAAAGGAATAAGGTTGATTAATTTCGGTTAGTTACAATCTCCTTTTTGCATTAATCCTAAACGGAAAAAAAATGTTTTACAAACTACTATAAATTATCACTATAATACTTGACTGACTATAAAAAAAATACAACTATCAGTTTCCATCAATTTATTACTAATACTACAACAATAAAAGAAAAATAAAACTTTCCCGCATAAAATAACAACACTGCTGTCAGCTATTTACGATTCCCCGCTACAACTGCAATAAGCATACTAAATAAGGTGGCCCAATATTAAGAGAATATGCAGTAACATCTATAGACTTATAAAGAAGCATACAAGAACAGAACAGTACTAGGTGAAGGGCACAGCAGAGGGCTCAAACTGCTGGTACATGGATGAGAAAGTTCCATCATTAGCCTACCCCCTGCAACCCTCCCCAAGGTCCCCAAACAAGACCCCTGAAGCAACACATAGAAACATCCATGTCCTCGGATTAAGGAAAGAAAATTTTCCATTATGGATAAGACATCCAACTCCGCCTGTGAGTGTCTGTGTGACATTCACTGCCGGTCTCAAGCCCGGATAAAGGAGGAGAGTTGCGGTAGGTTTGGGGCGGCCAGCATAAAACATAGTCCTATATCATGACATGAATCGACAAATGAAAAACGTGGGGGCGTCCCCTACTCAGCGACGCGCTGCACTTCATAGACCCGGGTGTAGTGATAAGTATGCAAGGGTTGCTAGGTCGTCGCCCGGAAGCGGCGCGCCATCCCGCGCCGGGGTGGTGTCAAATATGCAAGGGTTCCCGCATCAGGGACGGGTGCGGGTAAAGAAGCTAGTCCAGGGTAGTGGTAGGGGTAGTAGGTTGCGCTTTGGAACATGGAACATTGGCTCTTTGACGGGAAGATCGGCGGAGGTGGTGGAGGTTATGAGGAGGCGGAAGATTCACATAATGTGCCTTGAAGAGACTAAGTGGGTTGGTGAAAAAGCAAGAGAACTAGCCCCATGGGGTTATAAGCTTTGGTACTCGGAAAGGATAAGTGTAGGAATGGAGTAGGCATCATTATTGATAAGGAATATATTGATGATGTGGTGGAAGTTTCGAGGAAGAGTGACCGCATTATGAGTATCAGGCTAGTATTAGGGAGTAAGGCGGTGACTATCATAAGCGCATATGCGCCGCAAGTAGGATTAGAAGCATTTATTAAACAACAATTTTGGGAGGATTTGGAGGAGGTTGTGCAACGAGTGCCTATTAATGAAAAATTGATCATTGGTGGGGATCTCAACGGACATGTGGGCACTAGTCGAGTTGGCTTTGAGAGCATTCATGGAGGTTTTGGGTATGGGGAGAGAAATGAAGCTGGAAGTGGTATCTTGGATTTCGCATTAGCCTATGGTCTTAGTATTATGAACACTTGGTTTGAGAAAAGAGAATCTCACCTTGTGACGTATAGGAGTGGAAGTAACGCGAGTCAGATTGACCTCTTTTTAGTAAGGAATGATTGGCGGAAGAGTTATACAAACTGCAAGGTGATACCGGGTGAGAGTGCGACCACCCAACATAGACTAGTCGTGCTTGATTTTCGGGGTAGGGAGTCTTTAAGAAAGCGAAAACCCAATGTGGAGCCGCGAATCAAGTGGTGGAAGCTCCAAGGGGAGCACAAAGAGAACTTCTTAGCTAAGATGGCTAGTAAAGATATTTTGGTCTTGTAACACGGAAATGGATGTAGATTCGACATGGACAAAGCTAGAACTTGGTATAAAGGAAGTGGCGAAAGAGGCCCTTGGAGAATCTAAAGGAAGCTGTACCATCAAGTAAGGACACATCTTGGTGGAACGAGGAGGTGAGACAAGCGATAAAAAACAAACGAGAAAGTTATAAACTTTTGGGAAAAGATAGCGACGATGTGAACTATGTGAAGTACAAAGAGGCTAGAAAAGAAGCCAAGAAGGCAGTACGGGAAGCTAAAGCACAGGTAAACAAAGAGCTTTATGCAAGATTGGATACGACGAAGGTGAAAAAAGACATTTATAGAATTGCGCGTATGAGGGACAAGAAGACAAGAGACATAAGAAAGGTAAAATGTGTCAAGGGTGTGGACCAAAGAGTGCTTGTGGAGGATGAGGAGATAAAGGATAGGTGGAGGTCGTACTTTGATACCTTGTTCAACGGTGATAAAGCACAAGACATTGGGGATGTACACATTCCGCCAAGTATGTTAAATCGAGAGTTTATGAGGAGGATTCAAAAGGGAGAAGTCGTTGCAGCATTAAAAAAGATGGGATTGAAGAAAGCTACGGGGCCAGATGGCATACCTATCGAAGTTTGGAGGTGTTTAGGGGGGAGAGGAATCGAATGGCTGACAACATTCTTCAACATGATTTGGAGACACAACAAAATGCCATTAGAATGGAGGAAGAGTACTTTGATTCCTTTGTATAAGAACAAAGGCGATGTACAAGATTGTACCAACTACCGAGGAATCAAACTAATGAGTCATACGATGAAACTCTGGGAAAGGGTGATTGAGCAAAGACTTAGGAAACATGTGAAGATATCAGAGAACCAATTTGGATTTATGCCTGGAAGATCGACTATAGAGGCCATCCACCTCTTAAGACAAACAATGGAACATTACCGTGATAGGAAGAAGGATCTACATATGGTTTTCATTGATTTGGAGAAGGCATATGATAGAGTACCAAGAGAAATACTGTGGTGGGCATTGGCAAGGAAAGGTGTTCCACAAAAATATATAGATATCATCAAGGATATGTATGATGGGGCAACTACGAGTGTGCGGACTACGGTGGGGAGGACAGAAGAGTTTCCTATTACGATCGGAGTGCATCAAGGTTCTGCACTTAGTCCCTTTCTCTTTGCCCTAGTCATGGACGAACTAACGAGGTCAATTCAAGATGATATACCATGGTGTATGATGTTTGCGGATGATATTGTGTTGATTGATGAGACAAAGGAAGGTATTGAGAGAAAGTTGGAATTGTGGAGGCATACATTAGAAGCCGGGGGTTTTAGATTGAGGCAAGTAAGACGGAGTATATGGAGTGCAAGTTCGGTGGGGTTACAAGCAACGAGGCGAGGGCGGTCACTTTGGATAGCAAAGTGGTTCAAGGATCGAACGTCTTCCGTTACCTAGGATCCATTCTCCAAAAGGATGGAGAACTGGATGGAGACGTGGCTCATAGAATTAACGCGGGTTGGTTAAAGTGGAAAAGCGCCACCGGATTCCTTTGTGATTAGGCATTCCCCAAAGCTTGAAGGGAAAGTTCTACCGTACCGCAATTAGGCTCGCTTTGTTATATGGCACCGAATGTTGGGCGGTGAAACAATGCCACGTTCATAAGATGAACGTGGCGGAGATGCGTATGTTGCGGTGGATGTGTGGCCACACAAGGAAGGACCGATTAAGAAATGAAGTGATCCGGGAAAAAGTTGGAGTTGCATCCATTGAAGAAAAGATGAGGGAGAATCGGTTAAGATGGTTTGGTCATGTGAAAAGGAGATCGGAGTGATGCAGGTGAGAAGAATTGAAGAGTGGAGGAGTAACCAAATTGTAAGGGGGTAGGGGAAGACCTAAGATGACTTGGATGAAGGTAATTGAAAGTGATATGAGGTTACTTGGGATTGAGGAGAGCATGACGTTGGATAGAAGTGGGTGGAGGGCGGTATCCATGTGGAGGAAGGGGTGTGAACCGCATTTATTTGTTTAAAACCTTTTGTTGAAAACCTCTTTTAAAACTTGTTGGTGCAAACCTTGTTTTCAAAAAAAAAAAAAAAAAAAAAAAAAAAAACTTCTTTAAAAATTAAAAAAAAAAAAAAAAAAAAAAAAAAAAGCTTTTTATCACTCATGTCGATGCCATCTCCTCTGGTAACGGTTTCAGTTGACGATTCATGTTAGCCGACCCCAAATCACTTTGGGAATAAGGCTTAGTTGTTGTTGTTGTTGTATGGATAAGACATCCATAAATTTCTACTTCGGGTACCTGAGGTTTGGCATTTCCACTCCACTCTGGATAACTCACTCTAACAATATTAAGTATTTTGTCAAATTGCTATTGTGGCACGCACTACCATAATTCCTCATTCGATTTGCATCGCGAAGAGCCAAGGGCCACTAATGGACTTACTTCTTCAAATCACTACTTTTTACGTTTGATTATTTGTTTCTTATAAAACAAACTTGGCAAAAATAATAAAATCCGAATATTTCTCCGAAAAAGTTCAAAAGTTCTTGGAGATCGGAAAGACGATCCGAAAAGATTATAAAACATTCGAAAAATTCCCAAAAAAAAATAAAAATTCCCAAACCAGTTCTAAAAACAACATTCTTTGGGATCACAATTATTATTCTCTAAAATTCCTTTAGATTTATTAAGGAAATTTTAACATTTAAAAATATACGATCATAAATTGTTTTGAGTGTGTGCCACATCAACCAAGTTGCTAAAATTTGTAATGGTTGTTTGCGTGAGGTACCAAAAGTGGGAATACCAAAATTTGAGGTACCCAACGTGAAATTTTTCCAAACTCCGACATCCAAATAGGATATATCCCTTGATGTAATAATTCACTTCTTGTGAGGGCGGATAACCGCGGATGCCGGAAGCCCACAAGTTGACAAAAATCTATTCCCTTTTTACAATTATTTTATTTGCTTTTTCATGATCACCAAAGCACAAATTAGACCGTCTATATATTATATTACATGTTTATGGATATACTAAAGTTTTATATTTTAAATTTGAAACTACACATGAAAAGGAACTACCAAGAAATTACATAATATTTTTTTACAGTTTCTCCGCTCTAAATATAATTGCAATATGAAGGGGGGGGGTTCACGATTTTTAAGGAGCCCATATAATGAGGAGCTAAGTAAAAAGAGATGAAAAGAGAAACCCATATGACGAAGAGAGAGATAGAGAGCACCCAATAACCAATAAACCAAATAAGAAAACGTTACAATCATTTTGAATCTTCCTGAAAATGGAAATGTTGCAATTATTTCGGATTGGAGGAAGTACATATTAGTAGCAAATTTGATCAAATATCAAAGGTTGGCCATCAACAAAAGAAGTGGAACAAAAAAAATAGAGACTTTATATAGCATAAAGACTTTAATTGAGTTCACATATCCCATTTCCAATACTTGACAACTTGCAAAAGTTCGGAAAACCTGTGGGAAACATATCTCTATTATATATGGCAACCGGGTGGGACACGAAAAAAATAGAAAAAATAAATAGATGAAACTACCTAGTTATTTAAGAAAATAAAAACGATAAAAAAAGGCACAACAAAAAGAAATCAGTTAAAATTTACAACACGGTCAGTTACTTCCCTCTCTTTTAAAAATATCTAATTTAGTGGGATAAACTGATTAAAAATCCCTGATTTATTAGATGTAATTAGCAATTATTTTAAATTCTACATGTTTTCACACGCATCGAGTACATATAAGGCTAGTTCTATGAATTGCTGGCAAGCTATGCCCCCAATGATCTTTGAAGTCACAAAATAACCTCTTTTTCAAATCTCTTTAGATTAACAAAATTAATTGCATTACGCTCTTTATAAACATTTTTGTTAAATAACAAATGAGCGACGCAAAGTTGTTGCTAAAGTTTTCTTGTTTCTACGTTTCACAAATTGTATACGATTGTGCTTACGCGTTCCCTGTTTCGGTAACCATTCCTTGTTTCCGTGCTATATAGATTAAGATAATACTCCCCTTTACCCACACCCCGCATGTTAACCCCTAAAAGATTGGAAAAAGATACAGAGAGGTCACAAAAGAAAAGGGGAAACGGAATGCAATGCACAGATGAAAACTTTATCAGATGTAAATTTTTTCTGTTCTCTTAATTTGTTCCAGTATTATCCTATATTATTCCCTTCTTTTTACAGTTGGGGCTGGAGACACAAAAAGAAAATTAAAGAACAAAAATATTAAAGCGAAACAATCCTACATATCTAAGTGCTTTGCACTAAACTCTTTTTGGTGGCAAAGCGCCTGCATTATGTTTACTTGTAATGGGAAATAGAATGATGCCTGACACAAGTGAGCATACAGATGCTAGCAGCCCACATGATGAAAATCCTATATGATTCAATTGCATGTTTTTCTTTTCTCTTAATCTGTTTCTGTCACTATACTTTAATTTTACCCCCTTTCCCTGGTTGTCGGGCGAGCGCAGGCGAGCGGGACACAATAGAAAGCCAAGAGCAGAGGAGACCACATATGAGGTATCATGCAAACAGCTTTGTCTACCAAAAAAGTGAAAAAGTTCAAAAACCAACAGCCTTAAAGTTTAAAAAATCAATGACACAAAACGGGAACTTGTAAAAGTTCATTTAATCATCTTATCAAAGAAGTTGGCATTTCAATTATACCCTCTCTTTAAAGCTAACAGTCATTTTTAGCTTTTTATTACTTTAGATGTTCAGGGAAAATAGTCACCTTGCTAATGCATTCTGAAAAACGCTTCTGGTTTTATATTTAGAAAAAATAAAGAAGGGATATGGCATGACTGTTATCAAAGAAGGAATATGGAATGACTATGATCGAAGAAGCCAAGAAGGGATAAAGGAGGAGGATGATAACGCAAGCTGTGATGTAAAAATCACAGATTTTTAGCTGTCAATATGCTTTTACAGTTATAGAAACTTTGATTTCATCTTCTGTGTTGACTTCAACATTTTGGAGGCAGAATTATTGTGACCAAACACTGTAAACAGCACCCTAATGTTATCCCACTCAATGTATCAAATAAACTCAATATCGACCTAATAAATTGCACAATCACCCCCATCGATTTCAAAGTAGCATAAGCGTATTTTTAGCCCAATGTATTTAAGCCTAAAGGTTGGAGATGTCTAAAAATGCAACTAATATCTACAGCTGGAGAAAAAACAAACTGCCAACTTGCAGTAAAACCTATTCATCAAACTACAATGAGCTATCAAAACTTCCAATATAGCACTGGATGAGTTTGCACAAATTGAATATGTAAAAGCAATTCTCACATGTTGATTACTTGATTCAATAGCCCAATTTATGTGAGAAGCCCCTCTCACAGTAGCTAGCTTTTACAAAAAGATTTTAGAAAGCTACCCTCAGAACAGGAGGGAAAACAAAGACTACGTTAAGATGTTCAAAGCAAGCTTACTGTAGTCATTGTTCAGAGTTAACAACATTTTGATTTACCTTTATCCCATCCTATTAGTTTCCAGATTTAATTCAGTAGATAAGCTAGTAGAATAGCATAATCTACTAACGCACATGACAATTGAGTAACATTATAATCTTCTAGCCCATGCATACCGTAGAAAAGGATTCACTTATATTTCAAAGGGATGTATCAGATCAAGCGGGCACTCAAGTGGGAAATAGAAAGTGGGACAAAGTACTTTGGCTCACTAAGTAAAACTGGAGCAACACTTTACTTTGTCATTTAGGATACAAAACCATATTCCGTACACAAGTTATATGGTGCTCCCACTTTGACATTCATCAATAAGCCTATCGATTAATTAAGATGAACAAATGTGGTCAAGCAGTAAGTCAATAACCACAAACGAAGCCAAAAAACCTATCATTCGAGGTGACTTATTGGACCTATCAAACAAGGTTCCTTATTGGACCTATCAATTAACATTCATCAAAATAAACTTCAAGTTGCTTTCTATCAATTAATGAAGCATTGGTCGTTGATCATTAATAAACTTAAATTAAAAAAATCTATGCACATAAAACATTATATAGTAATTTTAGGAAACAATTATGTTGATAAAATCTATTAATTTAGATTCACAAAATGATTACTTATTCAAATTGAAAAGTGTAAATGAACTTTTAAGTTATAGGTTCATCGGTTATATACTAAAGAAAAATTGACTGCAATGTATATTTTAGATCAAACAAATATGGGCCACTGGAATTTTCATATCAGAAATTCTAAAGCTTACTAATGTATCTTCTTTCTTTTTCCCCGTGTTAGAAGAGAGTCTAATGCACTTATCTACAAGTTAGCCAAGCTAAATTCAACTCTTGAGGAAGTTAAAATATGAATAACACAGGCTAGTATTGACTATTGAGGTGATAGACGTCGTTAACAAAAATATTAGCTTGTTGATTGAAGTTAAACTGGATGTTTATTGATTAAATTAATTGAATTCATCCATTCAAAAGGATATTCATCGACAAACGCAGGTAGCACCATGCAATTAGGCATAGCACCACATTAGTATTTCATACACTAATCATTGTTTTAGGATACAGGTTTCTATTATTATCGTCAAAATAGACTATAAGATTCCTCTGAAGAAGTAAATGAGCTTTCATATGCACAGTGTATCAAGCTAAGTTTGTTTAGTTACAAATCAAAAGAAATCAAGATCAACCCAAATTCCGAAAGTCCCAGTTCATATTGGTGTTGTTGGTTTGTTGATCACTCTTATAACTTTTCCCCAAACTCAACCATTTTCTCTTACTCTCTTCATATGAGTTAGATATCTGCAATATCCTCAGCTTGTTTGGTAATAAACGAAAGAAAGAGAAGGAAGAGAAGAGAAAAGAAAGGGAAAAGAAATAGAAGTAATTAAATTTTCTATTGTTTGGTTTAGTAAAAAGATTGGAAAGGAATTCAATGTTTGGTTAGTTATAATTAATCTAAGGGACGGGAAAGGAAAACAAACAGTTAACAACTTCTTAATTTGTCCTTCCCTCCCGAATTCCTCCAATTCTGAGGAAAGTGAAGATTTTTATAGAATCTTTTAGCATCATTTCCTTCCACTTTCTAGGAAAAACCATAAGATTTTAAGAACCAAACATGAAAAAGTGTTTCCCTTTCCTTTTCCATCCAAATCCTCCGAACCAAACTAGCTGTTAATATACAATTGACCATGGCAATGCACATTGAACATAACAACAATGACATTAGATAATTTATAAACACAAGGTAAGTTGAAAGTTCGAAATTCGACAAAATTAAAATTACCATCATCACATGCTTAAAAAACAAAAAGGAACATGAAACATCAAAATAAAATAAATTCCCATACATTGCAACCACGAAAAAAGAAACCCTATTCGCCAAGTTCCCGTAATTTGCAAAATCAACCCAACACAATCAATGGATTATGGAACCCCAAAAGAACTTCAATTCATAAAAAGTTACAAAAGAAAAAGCACAAATAAAAAAGTGGAAAAGTAGAAAAACATGGTAGGGCATACCCTAATGTGAAAATCGTCGGTAATCCCAGCCTCCTGTGATTAATCAGTGATGCTCTAATGGCGGAGCTGAGCACATCATCAGAGAGAATCTGAAATTGATCGTATCAACAAAAATCAGAAATCCCCAAATCAACAAATCTCAAAAATCCATAAATTTGTAACTCCCAAATTGGCAAATGATCAATAATCAGTATTCACAAATTGGCGAAATTGCAAACAAACAAAAAAAAAAAGGAAAGGGGGCAAAATTGAGAAATCAATAAAATGAAGGTTCGAAGTGCGAGAAAAGATAATGACCTTTGTGAGGAAGAAGAAGAAGAAGTGGGTATTCCCCCTTTGAAATTGACGTGGTTGGGAACGTCGAACCCGCGACTAGCGTGCGGAGCTACAATATGTTTGAAATGAAGCTCTGAAGTTTGTGCCTCAGAATTTGAGTGCACTGCGGACGTAGAAGAATTGTGGTATTTTCTCGCCGGACATCCGCCTCAATCTGCCGGAGGAAACGTGAGACTCGAGACTGGAGACTGGAGAGAGAAACCAATTAGGGCTCAGTTGTCGCTCATCTATTTCATTGTACAGAAAAAAGTTTGTTTTGGGTACCACGTGCTGTGCTACCCCATGCATCCAAATTCATAGGGATATTTGGGGGAGCTTACTAGCTTAGGGTGGGTTCGTTATCGACTTATCGTTTTGTAATTTTAACTACTTTCTCTATAACGAAATAACTGCAACATTTATCATTTGGGGCTGTAATAAAATAAATGCAACAAACTATATCTTTTTATTTTGGGCAAGTTTTTTAATGCAAAATGACCAAAATAACCCCAATTAGAAAATATAGAAGCTGATTGATTATACATAACCAAATCTATATTACCAAATAAACCTAATATCATTTAAATTAATAACCCCCCACTCTAATTGTCAACCAACCACCAGTCACCACCATTCTTAACCCTACCACCAACACTAACCCCACCACTCGACCACCAACCACAACGGAGGAAGTAGTTGTTGTCTTGGCCGATGACATGAAAGAAGTTTCAAAGAAATGCAAGTCAACACCTGAGAGGGGAGAGACACATGACGGTTGTTGTATTTCATGTTTTGATGATGTCAAATATTTAAGTTAATTTTATTATATAGTTTTTATTTTAGCGCAAATTATAAAATACCAAAAATAATGTCTTGTTTAAGTTTACATTTATATCTTGTGGAGAAAGATTAATTATATAATCTAAGTCAAGATATTTAATTTATACACTTTGAATTTTTATAATATGGTATGTTTAATATTCTAGTAACTTAGAATCTTTGCATAAAAGATTCTTTAAGTTAGTAGATATTTTTGTTGCTGTTGTTGTGCGTGCAAAACAGTTGGAAATTGCGGCGCATAAATTGTGGAGCTAACTCCTTAAGGTTCTCCAACTAACTCCTCCACCTCGCGCATAACTTGCTGGGAAGATAGATCACTAACGGCTAAGTGGATCGGTTTATTTCCGTTGCGATAAACATGGAGAAAATGCAGCGAAAAACGAGCCATGATCTCCACAACATTACATGCTCACATCATGGAGAACGTGGCGCATAATATGTCCAGTAGAAGAAGGAAAATTACAGCAACTATATAAGAAGAAATTATTTGAAGAAAAACTTAAGAACTTTCAAGCGAAAAAAGGTCAATCATTACTTAGAAAGTTTTTCTTGTAATTTCCTCTTTATTCAACATACTCATTATTGTAATATTCATAGTGTGTGGGTGAGAGAAAATTCAGAGAATATCCTTGTATTCAAGAGAGAGAAAGAGAGAAGATAGAAGACTTCGAGTGAAGTCAAAAGTGAGTGTCATCGGTTCGGGGGAGCGAGTGACCGGGGAACAAGTTCCTAGAGGAACCGAGAAGGTCCAGGTTATAGGTTGTACAAAAAGAGTCTCGTTGGCCTATTATAGTAAAGAGAGTTTGAGTCAAAATCCCTCGTGGTCAAGGTTTTTCTTCCTATTGGGCCTAGGAAGTTTTCCTTGTAAAAATCTCGTGTGCTTGTCTCTTTCTAATTTCAAGTTTGTTTTAATTCCGCATTACAAATCGAAAATTTCTCCTCAACTACAATTCATTCCCCCTCTTGTAGTTGGTCTAGTGTTCATACTAGAATAACAACGGTTGTCATCTGTGATTTTTTATCTTTTTTTTTTTTTTTTTTTAGTATTTTCGGATAAGGTAAAACTATATACTAAGCGATGTTGATATTTTGTCACAAATAGAAGTTGTATCCCGGTGATTGGATAATGACTTGTTAATATTTAAGTGGTTTTGGGTTCGAAACTTCTTACAAAATACTTCTATTTTTATCTACATTTTGTGAGTAACAAAAGAAAGTCCCAAAGAAATGACATGGCCATGTCAATGCTTGACAGGCAAACGACGTGTTGCAGTTGTTACCCTCACGTTTTGATAATAGATATAAATATAGAATATAGATATAGATATAGATTTTGTCGAAAACTAAAAATAGGGAAATTGTGAAAAGTAATACCTTGGTCTTTTTTTCAGTGTAAAAGAGCAAAGCCTCCATTGAACTCTTGAGAGTACTTAGAACTAGGTGCTTCCTCTAAAAACAAGCACATTTTTCTCATTTAACCATAATATGTGACAAATGTGCAAAGAAATGTGCTCACACGCATCTAAGAATTTGCAATAAAAGAGGGGCAATCCTCGAACAAAGAAAAATAGACTAAGTACTATAAATTAATTAATTATGGCACATGACATCCACCCCAAGTCTCCAACAATGTCATCACGTAATTGTAGCTAATGCTTGTGCTCGATCATATTAGATACTCTTCTTGTTCGATGCCTCGATTAGCCAACTAAATTTGCGACTTTGTTGCCTTTCCGAAAGCGATTAGAAACCCTTACTTTCCAATCTGAGAACTCCAATGATTGACGAATTTGACGCACAATTTGAATACATCTACTTTTAAATATTACCTTCATTTTTCAGTAATCTATACTAGGAATGGTCATGGGTCCAGGACCCTACCCGGACCCTACAGGACCGACCCTAATGTAAGGGTCTGGGTCCAACTTTTTCAAACCCTAAGGGTCCGGGTCTGGGTCCAAGTAAATTTTTTTAGGGTCTGGTTCCGGGTCTTGATATTTTAGACCCAGACCCAACCCTTAGAAAATCAAAAGTTCATATTTGTGAGGATCTCTTAGGTTTGAGATCCCTCTGACCCTCTCTCTAGTTCCCTTTCCCATATCTGCAATTCTCTCATTTATTCTATGTTGCGTCCATTCAATTAATTCCGCTAAATAAATAGTCGATTACATTCGATTTCACTGTTGATCTTTGTAATTCCGCTAAATAAATAGTCGATCTCAGGTAAGAGTGATTTTTAGCCGAAATCTTTGTAATTTCGGTTCAATTTATTGATCTTTCCTTTTTTTATTCTTGAATGATGTTATTGATTTTAGGGTTTGATTTTGTTTTTTAAACTAATTTTTATTGGAAAATTAATTTATGGTTCTTCGTTGCGTTAGATCTGAGTTTGCGAATTGGAATTGTTAAGGTTAATTCAAGATGGTTTGGCTTATGGCGAGTTTGTCCATTGCATCTCCGGTGAGTTTTCTTTTTTTTCAAAATCATTAAATTCTTCTAGATCTAAATTTTATTTGGCTCTAATTTTTTTGAATTTATAGTAGCTGGTTAACTTATTGAATCTGTTAATCAGATACCGAGTGGATTTCGGTTGTTTTGTTTCTATGTGGTTTAATTTTTAATCGAAATGACTGATTATTTTTGTATTCTTTATTTTGTTGTTGTTTTACTTTGGTTTGGGACTGGAGTGAATTGTTGCTACCTAGAACTTATACTAATAATATTTATAATAAACAATAATAATAAACAATAATAATAATAATAATAATAAATAATAAATAATAATAATAATAATAATCATAATAATAAATAATAAATAATAAATAATAAATAATAAATAATAAATAATAAATAATAAATAATAAATAATAAATAATAAATAATAAATAATAAATAATAAATAATAATATTAATAATAATAATAAATGATAAAAATAATAATAATAAATAATAATAATAATAATAATACTAATAATAATAAATAATAATAATAATAATAAATAATAATAATAATAATAATAATAATAATAATAAATAAGAATAAGAATAATAAATAAATACTAAATAATAATAATAAATAATAATAAATTTATTTTCAGTTCAATTAATTTAATTTCAGTTCAGTTAATTTAATTTCAGTTCAGTTAATTTAATTTAATTTTAGTTGATTTAATTTCAGTTAATTTAATTTAATTTCAAGTAATTTAATTTCAGTTCAGTTAATTTAATTTCAGTTAATTTAATTTCAGCCAAAATAAGTTCAAAAGAACGAGGTCTATGTTGTATATTGTTGTGGAGCGATACTTTTGCCAAATTACTTTGAGAGTTCGTTATTAGTTTCATTTTATATGGTTGGTCAGTCGAAGTTTGTTGTTGCTTCTTTTCACAACTCTTCTTGGTGATACTACAGTTTGTTGGCTGATGAAATGAATATATGGAATGTGTTTTTTTGGTAATTCCTTGATACGTTGACCTCTCGATGTACAATTCTCCTCTATATTATTTGGAAAACATCACTAATCACCATTGAATGGGAATGGACTGTGCATGTTTAATGAAAAGTATCACCGATCTGTAAATTAGGATCAATTAGTAGAGGTAGCAGAACAAAAAAGCTCTAATTACCATTGAATGGGAATGGACTGTGCATTTGACAATTAGTAGAGGTAGCAGAACAAAGAAGCTCTAGGTGGTTTAAGTTTTTTGGATTTCTGCATGAATGGGCTAATGAAGAGTATTTCATGTTAATTCTCTTATTAAATCCTTGTTTGATATCTCATTTGCTTATTTCTTTTTCGATTTCATGTTGTTACCAACTTAGACATAAGGGTGGCAATGTCTTTGGCTAGTTTATTGTATATACCTTCTCTTTTGAGAATTTATCTTTGTTGGTTCAGTGTAACAATTTAACTAGTTGAAACAGTAATTCAGATTTCAAGGCTTGCAGTTCATAGAAATTAAAGTTCATAGTATTGAACATATTATGACTTATGAGATATAATTTTCGTCGGTAATTGGAAGTTTTAGCGAAATTCACATAACGGTTACATAAGACATTTTTCTAGGGTCATGAAATATGTTGTTGAGCTTAAGGCTTTTTAGTTTTGACCCTAGATGTGGATGATTGAATATAGACCACTTGTGTTTTGCTCATGACTTACTCATATTGAGAGAAGTAGAGTGTCCTTCAGCTTTCTAGAAGTTGAAGGATTTTAAGCTGTTTTCAAACACTACATGTCTTGAAGCTAATTGGTCCAAATCAATTCTTGAAGGTATTTAAGTTTTTCTCTAACACTACAGCATTAGCGTCTTGGCGCAAGACTAACATAGACATCTCATATGTGATAAAATGGATCAAAACTAGTTTTGAGGTCTTAGATTCAGAAGGGAAGTGCCTGCATTGTCCTTACGGCAATAGTATATATGATATGGATGATGAGGAATTGATCCTTGTGTAATTGTGATATTGTTGGAGTTGGTAAAACATTAGTGCAACAATATGAGACACATTGTAAAAGAGGAATATCCGGCATACGTGCAAAGATCAGTGTAGTGTATCAATAATGGTTTAGATTACTATGAGTATTTGTTGTATGGTTTGTTTACTTACCCCGTGAAGGCGTTACGCTATATGATTTAAAAGTTGTGCAATATATTTAGTCATGTGCTCAAATATATATGGGTCTCCTGCACTATAGGCTTTAAAACATGTCCTTATAATATGGGTTCCTTATGATCCTTTGGATATATATACGTGTAGCAATGTTATGAACTTTGGGTTTCACTTTTAATTGGTGAGGTTAATTATTTGGGATTGAATTGTAGAATCATAAGGTTGTACTTGTTGAGTAGTGAGTACTAATTACATGATACTTATCATGTACTTCTCCGTTCCTTTTTGTCCTAATTTAAAATCTTGTACTTTATTTAGAAGTGAAAAGAATATTCAGATTATTTCCAATATGTAGGATAAGTATAGTAGTATGCATACGGTTTGGTTAGTAATTATTGAATGGTGATAATGGTAATGTAATTCGGTGTAAATTTATAAAAGTAAGTTGTAAGCCGATGGCCAGTAATGAAAGCTTCATCACAAAATATGAGTTTTCACATATAAATTTTCATTCTACTAATCCCACCTTCCCAATTGGTAATGAATGGTAATGAGATTTTAGAAAGAAAATGGATGTTTTGAGATCGAAGGTGCATTACTATCATAGGTAATGATATTGTATATATAAATTTATCTTATAATGTATTACCATTACTAATTAGTTATGACATCTACAACCAAACTGATAGGATCTTATTTGATTAGTCTTGATTGAGTATATTAAAAGCATCAATGTTTTATATCTTCACTCGTTTATAATAAGTGAAACATGTAGGGATTGAATACGAGATTTAATAAACATCGCTTTCGAAAGCTCAAAAAGTCATAAAATACACTTTCATTATCGAAAGGAGGAGAGAAAAAAAGCAACTAGCTGAATTTGTGATGTGTCTTTTGTCATTAATTTTTTTTTCGATTTAAGGTATGTTTGACTTATTTTAAACGTTCTAAAATAGCGAAGGTGTTTTGACTTATTATGGAACGGAGGAAGTATATTTTTAGCAATATGTAAACTAGGGGCTGCTTATCGCACAAGCCGAGCCGAATTCTAGTGGGCTCGGCTCGAGCTCGTTTACATTAGGTAAGCTCGGCTCGGCAACGTGAGCTCGACGAGCCTAGAGGAGTAAAGCTCGGCTCGAGCTCGTGAACATGTCTTATGGCTCGAGCTCGGTTCAGAGCTCGTTTAAGAAGAAAAAATCAAAAAATAGCTAAATAAAGCAAAATTTATAGCAATGGAAGCAGATTTATGAAGAAAAGGGTAAAAGAAAACTTAATAATGATCAGATTAAGGAAAAAAACTCTGAAAATATCCCAAAAATTCCCAAATGATAAAGAAATTAAAATTTCGAGGACAAAAAGCAAAGCAGGCCTTTTCACAAGCTCCACCGCTCATGGATCTTGACTTCTTGAGTTCTTGTAGTAGTTTCACTGGTCGCCGGCCTACCTTCACCATCCGCCACTCATTCTTTCTCTCTAACCTTTCTTCTTTTTCACAGTTGCTGTTTAGCAGAGCTAGGGTTATCATTCGTCAGTCTTTTATTTTGAAGAAAGGGTTCTAAGTTTTCTCCCTCACTAAAAAAAGGCCTTGCTTTTTAGAAAGGCCCGATAGTTTGTCTTTTTCT
>CANSZD010002304.1:0-133351 GCA_947648045.1 Beta corolliflora
AAATAGAGCTTTAGTAAGGGGTTAATGATAAGAAACACAGCATGCGCCGACGTAGAGTTGGACTGCGTGGCGCGAAGGTGGCCTATGTTAGCGCATGGGTTTTTACGTCTTCCGGTTTTGTTGAATGTCTTGATAAGCCGTCGACGCAACGCGTATCCGACCTAGCTTTTTTATTTATTATCCAAATTTAAAAAATTCTTTCTATCTTGCCTTAAATAGTATCATTTAGATTCGAAATTGATTATGTAAAATCTGATTTACAATATCTTTTAATTTAGAAAATAAATAGTTATAAATTCAATTAATTATGAGGAATAATTAATTGGGATTTTCGGTACCGCACTTTAAAAATGTTAATTAATTATCAGTTTAATAATCAATTTGACTTTTTAAAACTAGTTTCGGGATAAATCTATAGACTTTAGGTTCTAAAACAATTTTAGGCTTAGCTGTTTGGACACAGCCCTTCTGACTGCACCACCAGACGACGATATATTTCCCTTATCATTTAAGAGCCAAATCTAATACACGATTACAATAATCCACGTTATGTATTCATCTGAGTTCATACAACATCTATGTATTCAATTTAGGCCCATGTCTTATCCGTCCTAGCGCTAGTTCAAAACTTTAAGTCTTCTCGCAAGGCTACACACATCAACAATAAACTACGAAACCTCAGGCGCGAAAGACAATCTATTGTATTAAGTCATAAAATTACTCCCAAAAATTGTAAGAACCATAACAAGATATTAAAGTAATCCAATAATTATCAAATAATTGTAAAGTAACCCCTAATATATTAATTTAATAACTCAAAGAGAAGATAATAATAATTAATATATACTCCCTGGTTTTACTGACAAAAACAAACTCAAGATATTTTCTCACCGACTAGCCTATTATAACAACAAACTCGACAAAACCCCGCACTCTACTCTCCGACCTCACGTGTACAACCACTCAAACTGCCTGATTTGGCATTCGTGAGTGACTTCGGCTCCATCAAACCGCTTCTGGCCATTGCTGCCGCCTCCTCTCTCAGTTTATATCGCTTCTTCTCGGTCGTCGTCGCTCCTCTCGCTTTTCGCTGTTCAAAACTTCAACTTAGGTCGTCGCCGGTCTGTTGGAATTGTGCATATAGTTATTTATGCAGATCAACTTTCAACAAGTGTAGTGGACGCAGTTGATAATTTCCAGAATAAAGAACAGGGTAATCAGTAAAATTACACACAGAAGTTAAAAGCAAAGAGAGAAAGACAAGTAAAACACCAAAACGAACCTAAATACCAAAATATGAAAATGCCAAGAAAGGACCCAACATTAAGAAAATAAATATGAATACAAAATTAGAAATTGGGGTTAGTACTTGTACACTTGTACAATTGTACTTGTATCCGAATCCAATTCTTTTCTTTTTTTTTTTTTTACAAAAGTCAAAAAGGTTCATATAGGAGTAGTTCAAGGAATTCAATGCAAATAAAATTGGGTACAGAATCATGTAGCCTCCTTCGCTCCCTTTTCCTCATTGAACTTCTTTCCCTTTTCTCTCTCTGGAAATCGTCGGCGCTGTCGTTGCTGAGTTTTTCTATGAATACAGGTTATTAGCTTTCTCTCTCTCTCTTACCTTCATTATAAAAGTTGAAACTTTAATTGTTTATAGTTTGATTGGATTTTTGGTTTTAAAGCTTAGTGGTTAGTTTGATTCAACATTATGATATTTGGGTTGTACCCATTTTTTATTCATCAATAAATTATAGTCTTCATCAATTTTTTTTTTTTTTTTTTTTTTTTTTTTTTGCAATTGGTGAAAGAGTTTTCTGTAGCTTCACCTTCCATATAATTCAAGTTAACAAGGATGCTGATTTCGATTTGAGTTCATTGTTAATTGGGTATTAATTTATTATCTGCGTCACCTGCGTGCTTGCTATTGTCTCCATTTTTGCGTAGTGTGCTTTTTCTTTCTTTCTTTCTTATAATTACTTGCACTCCTTATTCTACCTAATTGTAATGTAGACTTATGATATACAATTTGAATTGTTAATTGTGTGGTTGTGGAGTTGTGGTTGATTTTAATTTGTTAAATTTATAGACTTTTTTTTTAATTATAGTCTTGAAATCTGCGGTTGGTCAATTGTTACCTGTTAGTGAATTGTTGATTGTGTATTGTTAGTAAATCACAACTTGTTTGAATTGGTAGTGAATTATAAAATTGTGTAAATCACAAACTTATGTGAATTGTTTAATAATAGCTTAGTTACCTATCTTGAGATATCATTTACAGATTTAAGTCTTTATGCGCTTGTAAATAATAGTTTAACAATAGTTTAGTTACAGACTCATGTGAGATATCTTGAGATAACAATAGTTATTTGTTAGTGAATTTATGGCTTTTCAAACCCATACTTATTCTTATCACTCTCGCAAAAATCTGCTAAGGACTGGAAATTCTTAGCTAAGGAAAGCAGCAAATTAATGGCGACAAATGACAGATTAAGATAGATTTGTATTAGGAAAAATCACAGCAAACTTTCCCCAGTATAACCCTTACATTCGAGAGGTAAGGAACTCTCCCAAATCACATTTTCTCTCTTATTTTCTGGATACCCACAACTGAGGACTCAGCTCCTATTATATACACAACTTTCTCTCACTAACTTCTCTCTTCCTGACAACTAACTGCATTCTGTTATGGCTGGGAATTATTCTCTCCCCTCCACCAGTCTTTCTGTGCCAGCTGTGTGATTAATGACCTCAGCATCTTGATTTGGATTAATTACCATAGTACCTGTCCTTCTTTTCCATCTGTAATATGTGTGCACTATAGGAGGAGCAGGATTGGGTGAGGTCATAGCAAATTGTTCAATTCGTTGAGTATTAGTGGCGACCATGTCATCCAACTCCAGCATCTACCGCTCTGATACCAAGTGCTAAGGACTGGAAATTCTTAGCTAAGGAAAGCAGCAAATTAATGGCGACAAATGACTTGATTAAGATAGATTTGTATTAGGAAAAATCACAGCAAACTTTCCCCGAGTACAACCCTTACATTCGAGAGGTAAGGAACTCTCCCCAAATCACACATTTTCTCTCTTATTTTCTGGATACCCACAACTGAGGACTCGGCTCCTATTATATACACAACTTTCTCTCACTAACTTCTCTCCTCCGACAACTAGCGCATTACGTTATGGCTGGGAATTGTTCTCTCCCTCCACCAGTCTTTACGTGCCGAGCTGTGTGATTAATGACCTCGGCATCTTGATTTGGATTAATTACCATAGTACCCATTCTCGTCCTTCTTTTTCCATCACGTAATATGTGTGCACTATAGGAGGAGCGAGGATTGGGTGAGGTCATAGCAATCCGGGCCAATTTAAGCACCTTGTCCTCAAGGTGGAAGGTAGGAAAACTTGAGCTCGGGGAGGAGTTTAGCATCTTCCCAAGTGGCTTCATATCTTTGGAAGATTGTCCCAGCTGGATAAGAACCTCGGACACTTGAGTAGGAGTAGTAGTGTTGTACTTAAAATCCAACACCTCGGCGGGGAGTAGTGTCCATCACCAAGTCGGGGTAAGGTTGTGGAGGTAAGGTAGGTGAAGCGGGGGTGTTCCCAATAACTTGCTTAAGTTGTGAGACATGGAACATCGGATGAAGTTTGGTTTCGTGTAGCACTGGAATTTGGTATGCCACCACGGCCCTTGTCTTGATGATGCGAAGGGGCCCATGGAACCTCAGAGACTAACTTTTCATTGACCCTTTTAGCTAGGGAGGCTTGCTCTATAGGGTTGTAATTTCAAATAAACCCAGTCACCCACAACATAGGACACGCCCTTCTCTTCTTGTCTTCTTGTAATTTCATACGGTTCGAGCATTCAACGGATGAAATTTCGGATCATCCAAAGCAAAGCATCTCTGTCAAGAAGTTGTTCTTCCAAAGAAAGACTGAGCACTACTACCTGTTCATATACGAACAATGTAAGAGGGTCCCTACCATGCATCGATCTTGTATGGAGTGTCTTGAGTGGAGGAATGCTTGGATGTATTATACCAATACTCGCCGAGGAAGCCATGTAGCCCGAGGTTTTGGGTTTCCCTGTGATAAAGCATACGAGATAAGTTTCAAGAGTCTTGTTCACCACCTCGGTTGGCCATCGACCGAGGGTGATAAGCTGTGCTTTGCGATGCAAGTTGGTACCTTGAAGCTTGAATAACTCCTTCCAAAATAAACTCGTGAAAACCTTGTCTCTGTGAAACAATGGTATGGGAAAACCATGGAGTCGCACCACCTCTTTGATAAAAATGACGGCCACCGAAAAGGCAGTAAAAGGATGTTTCGGACCGATGAAGTGGCTATACTTAGATAACCTATCCACCACCACCAAGATAGTATCCAGCCCAAAGACTTGGGGAAGGCCTTCCACAAAGTCCATAGAAAGGTCTTCCCGCACCTTCTCGCAGTATAGGAAGGGGCTGCATAATAAACCTGCGGAGTGAGGAGGATGTCTTTTGTTGTTGACAAACGGAGCGACACTGACTGTGCGTAATATCTTTTCATACCTTGCAATACCATTCAGCGGAATTCGTTGGTAAGTTTTAAAAATACCGGAGATGTCCACCTCTTTGGAGAAGTGTGATACTCTAACATGAGAAGTAGTAGGTAGAGTGGATGTCTTGGGAATCACCAACCTTCCTTTGTACTTAATATCCCATGCTCCACTGTATACCGCGATAAATGGTTGTCACATTGCCTGCGATCTTTGTTAAGTGTTGTAACGCCTCATCTGTTGGATGATTTGAAGGAACTTCGGCTTGACTAGGAGTGTGGGATGATAGGATAGCATTACATTCTGGATTCCTTGGTTGGCTCCTTGATAAAGCATCGTGATTCTATTTTGTGCCTTTCGGTTTATACTTGATTTCAAAATCAAAACCCGGGAGTTTACCCACCCATTTCACGGTATTCTGGTCCAATTTCTCTCTGATTCAACAAGTATTTCAAACTTTGTTGATCCGAATGGATGATAAAGTGACGACCTAGCAGATAATGTCTCCATTTCTGCACTGAAAGAACTACTGCCATCAACTCACTTTTCGTATATAGATTTAGCCCGGGCACGTACACCTAAAACCCCGCTATAGTAAGCTTAATGGGTGGCTCTGGTACAGAACGAGCCGCCTAACCCATACCTCAAGCATCGCTTCAATCACAAAGGAAGAGTGAAATCCGCGTACGAAGAATGGGAGCTCGAGTAAGAGCCAATTTTTAAGGCCTTGAAAAACCGGCTGTAGCCCGGTGTCCAAACCAAATGAGTCTTTCTTAAGTTTTTGCGTTTGAGTGGGTAAGGCATGGCGACGATAGCTTTGCCTAAACGCCTATAATAACCCGTCAAGCCCAAAATCCTCACGGGGTCCCTTAAGGTCTTGGGAGTGGGCCGGCTAACATAGCTTGGACTTTGGAGTCGGTCCATAGCTTCTCCTGGTAATAAATGATGTGTCCCGAATAAGCTACTTCTTCCTTTCCAAAATCACATTTTTTAAAGTTTGCATACAATTGATTCTCCTTCAAAATGCGTAACACTACCTCCAAATGTTCTCTGTATGCTTTGCATGCTACCACTTGTACACGGAATATCGTCGAAAATACAAGTACAAACTTCTTGCGAATAAGGCCCAAACACCTCATTCATGAGAGCTTGAAGGTTCTTGGGCGTTGGTTAACCCCAAAGGCATGACCATGAATTCATAGTGTCCTTCATGAGTTAAAGCTGTCTTATGAACATCTTCTGATTTCATCCCTAATTTGGTGATAACCAGATTTTAAGTCCCAACTTAGAAAAAACAGGAAGACCCATGTAATTCATCGAGTAACTCATCGATTATAGGAATCGGATACTTATCAGGAACAGTGACATGATTAAGTGCCCTATAATCAACCACGAGAATCTCCAGGATCCATCTTTCTTTTTGACTAATATCTTGGACTAGAAGAAGGCACTTCATGAGATGATTGTATAATTCAGACGACATATCGAAATAAGTTTCTCAATTTCATCCTTTTGTGATTGTGGTATCTATAAGGTCTAACACTAATTGGGTCACGTACCATGCTTCAAATTAATGGCATGTTCATGGCCCCTACTAGGGGAAGTTGTGTGGCATGTGAATACACCGAACATAATGTCATATGCTAGCGTTTGGAGACGTGTGTGGTGATGTGATGTCCCTGGTATCCCCATCTTCGTCTAAGTGGTTTAGCTCTACGGGATACCCTCCTCCTTCTCCTCAATGTCTTCACCATTGCTTTGAGGAGAAACTCCGATCCTGCCTCAAAGTTGGATCTCCTCTTAGAGTGATGGTTTGGTTGTCCTTCTTATATTGCAACGTTTGGGTCTTCCAATTAGTCACCATGGTCCCCAATTTTTCCGGCCATTGGATTCCCAAGATTACCTCGGAATTACCGAGAGATAAGGGAAGGTAATCTTCCACCACTTCGAACTCCTGCAACTTCATGCAAACCGACTTACACTCCCTTTCCCTGCACTTCGGCTCCGTGCCCGGAAGAGACCTCAAATGGCTTGGATGGGGTGATGGGAATTATAGCCTTTAGCTACCTGTATCAAGAGAAATGAAGTTATGTGTGGCTCCGGGGTCCACCATAACTATGACTAGATTCTCCACAATTAATGGAGCCTCCATTTCAAAGTTTTTGGGGTGAAATTCCCATAACGGAATTAGAGAGAAATTCTGTTTGTATTGGTTCGGTTGTTGGTGGTGGGTGAGTCGAGGTGGTGGGTTCTTGAGCTTCTTTACTGCCACATCTCCTCCCTCTTGACCCGATAATATGCTCGGCTCCTTTCTCTTGCATTTATGGCCCGGTGATCCCACTTATCATCACATTTAAAGCATAGACCCCTTTCCCTTTTATACTTGACTCCTTCTCACTTAATCTCCTTATTTCCCCGAATGGCTTAGCTCTTTGGTAATGGGTTTGTGTTTGGTTTGGGCGGTAGAGTGTGATGAGTAAGTGGGTGAAGTGGCGAGGCGTTTGAGAATTAGTTTGGTTGGTTGTTGGGAGAAATTGGATTTTGTGAGTAGTAGGATGGGGCGTAGAGTGGGTCGAACCCTTTGGAATTTAAATTCCTGGGTTCCCATTTACGTTTGGTGCGGGTCGGGCTCGATTTAGTTTCAATGCGGGACCGTTAACTCCATAGCATGGTCCAATGATTTGGGGCCGGACCCTTAGCTCATTCGGATCTCTCCTTTAACTTGCTAGTGAACGGGCTTGGGCTATGGGCTCGGGTATTCCATCGAAGGGGGCAAGTAACTCAATAAATCTCCGCCTATATTCCTGCACTCCTTCGTACGATGGTGGCTCAACCACCGCTCATGCAGTGATCCCATCGCCGTTTCCGAATCGGCGCGGCCTTGACGCCTTCATCTCGAGACCACCGTGATATCGGTCGGCGCCGATTCTCCCACCGATACCGGAGGAGTGCGTCACCATCCATAGACACCACCGCCGCCTCCACCTGTTCTTCCTCGTAAGCCGATAGAAATGGAAGAAACGTTCGGCACGGAGGATCCACTCCACGGGATTCGTAATCCGAAAATATGGGTAGATCCAGCTTTTTAGTCCTCCCAATTCCCTCCTCCCGATAACCACCAGCATAACCAAACTCACCTCCATCACCATACTCTTCCTCGCCTCGTATCTCCTCGCCGTTCTTAGGCGGAATTTCTCCATTTCGAGGTCCTCTTCTCTCAACGCTCATGTCATTTCCATCTTCTCTTGACCGCTCCGAACTCCGACCACGAGCTCTTCGAACTTTTTCGCCCCAGCTCCTTGGTGGCAGATTCTAAACTAGTTGCGATCTGAGCAGCTAGGCTTGCTGCACGCCCCCACTGCCTTCTCCACCGCGGAAGAAACTTCCACACTCAAGGAAGCACGGAGATCTGCGACCCCCTGTTCCAATTGTTCAATTCGTTGAGTATTAGTGGCGACCATGTCATCCAACTCCAGCATCTACCGCTCTGATACCAAGTGCTAAGGACTGGAAATTCTTAGCTAAGGAAAGCAGCAAATTAATGGCGACAAATGACAGATTAAGATAGATTTGTATTAGGAAAAATCACAGCAAACTTTCCCAGTACAACCCTTACATTCGAGAGGTAAGGAACTCTCCCAAATCACACATTTTCTCTCTTATTTTCTGGATACCCACAACTGAGGACTCAGCTCCTATTATATACACAACTTTCTCTCACTAACTTCTCTCTTCCTGACAACTAACTGCATTCTGTTATGGCTGGGAATTATTCTCTCCCTCCACCAGTCTTTCTGTGCCAGCTGTGTGATTAATGACCTCAGCATCTTGATTTGGATTAATTACCATAGTACCCCTGTCCTTCTTTTTCCATCTGTAATATGTGTGCACTATAGGAGGAGCAGGATTGGGTGAGGTCATAGCAAAATCACTGAGAATTTTACCAATTAATAGAGATGGAGAAGACAAATTAATCTCACCAAGTTCGGTCAATCATAAGATTATTTTCTTTGATGAGCAAAATTTAATAAATAGGTCTAATAGTTTAGGATGATGATACTAATTTGATGAGAAACCCATTTTGCTACATAACACAGAAGTTGAGGGGAGAGAGAGAGATAACGAGGGAGATGAAGATTGAAAATCAAGTTGATTCAAATCCAAATCTTCCGCCAACTCAACCAAGTGAACAAATTCTTCTGCACCAAGTAGTATTTGGATTGTAAATAGGTTCCAAAATTTGAGATATCGTCATGAACAATTGTAATTTTCTTTTAATAAAGTAATTCGACGTTGTATATGGATTTTATAACATTTTGAACTTAGTAGTTGTGGTTTTTTTTGGTATTTTATAACATTTCGAAGTCCTGTATCTGCAACTGCAGTTCTTCATCGAAGATAGAGAAAAAGAGAGAAATTTTAGTGATGGGGAAAGAAGGATACATAGTTCCAGTGGACCCTCAAATGGGGTTGAGTGTGGGCCTGAAGAAGAAACCCGTTGGGTCGCGCAATTGGGTTTTACTTGATTCGTCGGGTCAGGGTACGGTTCTTGATCTTGATAAATACGCTATTATGCACCGTGTTCATATCCATGCCCGTGATCTTCGAATTTTAGATCCTCTTCTCTCTTACCCTTCCACTATTTTGGGACGTGAGAAAGCCATTGTTCTCAATTTGGAGGTTTTTTTCTTCTTTTTTTCTATTTTTTTTTCAATTTCTTTCTGTGTTTTATTCTGCTGTAATCTATATTATATATAATTCCTCTTCTTATCTTATTTGGATGTGCAGCATATTAAGGCAATTATTACAGCTGATGAGGTACTGCCAATATTTACTCTTTCTTTTGATTTTTTTTTTCAAATAATTTTGTATGGGTTTTGTTCAATTTATTTTACACTTTGTTAGGACAGCAACATAGAAGCAAAGGAATGGGAGGGGAAAGAAAGGAGCTTTGATTGGTGTCTAATAGTTGGAGTCTTTTGGGAACTCCAACAATAAGTCGGTACCAATTCAGAGTTAAGTTGGTTCCAAATTAGAATCAAGTTCTCTTATTTGGTACCAAATTTCTAACTTGCTACCATACCAAAGAGGAAAATTTGGTACTAACTTGACTCTAAGTTGTTAGTTTAGCACGTAAAATTACCTAAATGTATTTGTTGGAGTCTTAAGTTTTCCGGTGATAAAGGGAGGTGAAGGGTAGAGCTACATTTTCTCTCTAAATCATGGTGTCAAAACAAGGCCGCATCATATCGTGTTGCCCGTGTTGTAAAGCTTCTCAAATCTACCGAACCGATACTACCCACATCATAAAGGTGTAAAAAAACTGCATTTCAGGCGAGTTCAAGGGATATCTCATGGTGAGCCGATATATGGCGGTACGACAACCACATCATTCCCGTTCCCGCATCACCATGACGGTTACCGCGATTTTAGACCGAAACCGCATTTTAAAACTATTTAGTCTAAGTCTCTCTGATTTTGAAATGACGGTCTTTTATTAAAGAGGGAGGGACCCTCCCCTTCCTTTCCCTAACCTCTTATCCAAACAAGGGAACTATTTCCCCTCCGTTTCCCTTCCCTCCCTCCCTTTCTTTCCAATTCCTCTTATTCAAACAAAGTGTTAATGTCCCACCTTTTCTAATTTGCTTTTATAACTTCATGTAAGATTGTGGTTTGACTATTGCTACTTTTGTGCTACATGATAATGAGCTTTGCCCATTTTTTATTTGCTATAAACACTAAAATGTTTATAAAAACAAAATAAGTGGTATATTATATCAATGAAATGTTGTATATTGAGATTAAAGTTACTGTTGTCTTTTTTTTTGGCAATTAAAATTTTATTAATGACCAAAAGAAAGAGATACAAGCACCATTAAACTAAATGAAAGGCTAATGATGCCCAAAAGGCTCCTCAGTACTCACCTTCTACCTTCTAGGAAGGGTTGTGCAAGAGGAAAGCTCAGGAGCAACCAATACCAAGCACTACAAAACAGCTAAAAGGCCTTAACTAAACACCAAGTAATCCCTCATAGCATCTGCCAAAATATTGTTGTCTTAATGTAGCTAACATATGTTTGTATTATGTTGGTCTTTAAATACTACTATTTTTTATTTTCTATATTATATACTACTTTTCTTACATAATATACTAGCAGACATTATTATTAACATTGTAGCATCTATAGTAGATTTTAACTGGGAATTTCTCCATAATAATGCAGGAAGATTTGTTTGAGATTTTGACAATTTAATTCCCTATGTTATTGCATTACTTATTGGGTTAGTTTTGTTATTGTTGTTTTTGTTTTCACTTTTTCTTTGAGAGTTAAGGGTGAGGGACTAGGAAGATTGTCTAAGCCGCCCTTTATAGTCGCATTGGAAGTGATTGTGTATGGTACTTAGCTGACGGATGACACTATAAATTGAACCATTCTAACAAATTTAATTTGCTAGTTTTGGGTTTATATTGGCGGGTAACTTTGGGAGGGTAGCAAGACTAGCAACCGTAAAAATGACCACGTATAGTTCCATGCCACTGATGCCCACTTATTGTTTCTCATTTTCAAACATTGTTGTGTGTGTGAAAGAGTGAAGCTTATAGTTTGTAAACTTTTTGTATATTAATAGGTCTTACTTCGAGACCCTTCAGAAGAAAATGTAATTCCTGTTGTTCAGGAACTTCAGAGGCGGTTATGTCCTGCTGTGCATAGAATTCAAGGAGATGGGAAAGAGTCGGGGGACATGATGTTGAAGCTAATGATGAAGATGGTGAGCTACTTTATTCTCACTCATGACTGGAATGGTGGCTTTTACGGTACTTGGTATTCAAGTTATTCATTGTCTTTTAATTTGGTTCTATTTTAGCTGACCATCGCTATCAATGTTGTAGAATCTCCTTTCGAATTTCGTGCTCTTGAGGTGGCTTTGGATTCAATATGTAGCTTTCTTGCTGCACGTACTACTGAACTCGAAACTGCTGCTTATCCTGCACTAGATGAGCTGACGTCCAAGGTGATTGTGCTAAACTTATGACAACTCTAACTAAAGTAGTTTAGATTTTGATGCCTGCTCCTAATGTTCGGATTCATGTGTCAAAAATATTTGGGATTAATTTATATGGAATTTAATTTTGCATTGCATGTTTGGCATGTTGGTAGTAGAATTTCTATGTTTTTATCACTTGTTTTGGATCACTTGTGACGACATCTAATTTGCATAATGTAAATTTTAGCCTTATGTTAGTTATGCTAATCCTGTTTTTTGGTGTATGGAAATTGACAACCATTTTGATTGAAATAGCTAAGTTTTTAACATGTATTCAGTATACATATACTAATCGCTAGGTTTTATATGTGGCCGGCCATACCGTTAGTTAACGGTGCGGCCAGTCCACATATAAGCCTAATTATTGTATCTTGATGTTACTAATTAATATAATAGGGGTTACTTATAATTTTTGGGGTTACTTATTAATATAGTAGGAGTTATCTATCATTGTTGGGGTTACTTATACTTTTTTGGGGTTCTTACAATTATTAGTGGTTACATATATAAATTGAAGGGATTACTTATGTCTTAATATAGTTAGTTTGTCTTTCACGCCCGCAGCCACGTAGTTCTTGATCGTGCCGCCAGCCGCACAAAAGACTTGTTGTGTATTAAATTATTAATATCCTAATGAAGTCATTGACTCATCTGTTTCACATAGAAAAAATGATAATACATGTGCAAATGTGGGGCTTTCTTAATTGAATGAGGGTAGACCCTATGAAAATTTTGATTACATTTCCACCGTGTATTCACATTGAGAAAAACATCACTTCATACAAGGACCTACCAACTTGAATGAGCCATCTCTTTTCAGTTGTAAACTCTTTAATCATCTTTAAGTTAATTAACTTTTCATGCAATTGGGCATTGGAGAGTTGCAGTATGAGTTTCTGCTTTATTAGCCCACCCTACGATATTCCTTCTATATTTTCAGTAGCATTGAGGAAGCTACATCCTTTTTGTTGTACTTAATGTCTTAATTGTACACAAATCCAATGTAAGCTATCATATTTTTGCTAGCTTAAGTTGTACAATTTTGTAATTAATTTACAGGTTAATGAAAATGATTTTATCGAGCTAGTCCATTTTTCCCAAGTGATGTGTTGTATGATTCTTTTTTGTCCTTCATATAAGATTTAACAATGTTGATTATTGTTACTCTTTAATCTTTATGCTATCTTTGTCCCTTTTATAATGTCTTGTTTAATTTGCAGATAAGCAGCCGGAACTTGGACAGAGTAAGGAAATTGAAGAGTGCAATGACAAGATTGACAGCTCGTGTTCAGAAGGTGCTACTTTCTCTTTTATCATTACATTGTCTGCTAGATACAACTTTTGGTGTTTGCTCTATTGTGTACTGACCAATTATAAGGTGATTGGAGAGTGGGGCTTTGAGTTTTCTAGTCTTTTTATGCTTGAGATCAGCAAAGATATGACTAGTATCTAATGGCATTAGAGATGTTATTTGTGTTCTAGAATGATGATTTGCTGATGCGTAAAATCCTTGCACGTAGGGGTGGTTTCTAATCTTGTGCAAAAAGGGACTTTGTTTTGACATTTATTATGTTCATCGTTTGAGTTTTGAGACCAGAAGTTTTGTTCTTTCATTACCCAGTAGAATGTAGTAAAAGTTGTGTGTTAGTTTATTTTTTGTGAGTTCAATTATTTGATTGATTGTAGGTGAGGGATGAGCTTGAACAACTTTTGGATGATGATGGTGATATGGCTGACCTTTATCTGTCCAGAAAGGCTGCACCTGCTTCACCAGTTAGCGGATCAGGAGCTGCTTGGTTCCCCAGTTCACCTACCTTTGGCTCTAAGATATCAAGAGCAAGCAGAGCAAGTGTGATCACAGGTCGTGGTGATGAGGATGATGTTGAAGAACTTGAAATGTTGCTTGAGGTTTTAACGCTGTCCTTTTTTAGTTTATGTTAAAAGAGATGACTTACTTAGTTCTGCCTCTTTGCATGCATTATTTATCTTCTCGGTTTAAAACTTTGTTAGAGTCTCAATCTGCAAAATCAGCCCACTTTGGTATGAAGAACTATAATCTTGATCCTCTGTGAACTTGATTTGCAGGCTTACTTCATGCAAATTGACGGGACATTGAATAAATTAACTACGGTATCTATTTATTTTGTAATGTCATTCCTTAGTTACTCTGCTTGTATCAATGTGAACATATGTTTTTTTTATCATGTCAGAGTCTGCTTGAACATTAGCAGTAGATGTGAGATTGGTTGGAACTCTAAGAGATTGAGGAATGGCAGCTGAAAGTAAGACAAGTCTGAATGCCATAAAAAAATAAGGGGATTTAGAAGGAAATAGAGTGAAGATATGAGAGAAACAGGCAAAGAAGAGAATATTCTCGATCAGTTTATCATAGTATCATACAAGGCATCATCTATAGCTCTATTCCTATTAACTTTGTTCTTGGCTTACTCAGTCTTTTCACTCAAGTTGTCTTGGAAGCTTATCTAACTTATTATAGTAAACCCCAGTAATATAGTATATGGAGCTTGTTATAATACTCCTAGAGAGTTGTTCTGTTCCCTAAGTGTGAACTCGTAACGGAAACTCATAATATGGTGCCATGCTTGCTTTATTTACTTTGAGCTGATTTCTGTTGTCTTTCTGAGTTGCAGCTAATTTCCTAATGTTAGTAGAGTGATAATAGAATGTGCTAGTAATAGTGAGCCCTAAAAAATTATTATAGTAACGAGAACTATGGTTCACTAGGAGATTCATTGTTTATCACAAATTATGCCTTGGTTCTAGTGGGAATGGAATTTCTGAAGTATCAGCTGTGCAACTCACCTTTCAACCATATTTTGCCGATAAATGTCGCTATGCCCTTTTCCCTTTCTGTTGCCTATGGTGCAGGAAAAGAATTCGTGCTTTGCACGCGATTTCTAGCATCTTAGTGACTGAATCAACAGCTATTTGGTAAATGATCATATTAACCTCATGGGAAATGGTTCACTGTTCCATCTTTCAGATAGCTTATGTACTAGAAATATAACCTACAATGTTTCTCTTCACGTGGGCCAGGGAAGAAGATGGTGTGTAACTTAAAATTGATTGGATTTAGCATATCATCGTTGGTTATTGGTCATTTTGGTAAAGGAGTGAAAGAAGTTGGTTCTGGGTCATGATGTTTGCGTGCTGCATATTGCAATCTTTTTTGACCATAAGTTGATGATCTTGAACTGGAACTTGCAGCTTCGTGAATACATAGATGACACCGAGGATTACATTAACATTCAGGTATGTCAATCTGTTGAAATTGCTTCAACCTAGAAAATAATGTGTTTTAAGTATAATATTCTGAAATATGAATACATTTTTGGATGTACTGATTCTGATCTTGTTTGTGCAGCTCGACAATCATCGAAATCAGTTAATTCAGGTGTGGTCTCTTCCCCCAAGTCCCCAACCTCCCCCTCCAAAAAAAACATGGTTTTCCTTTACAAGTTTACCTGCTCTGAGAGTCAGGACTCTGGAGGGTGTTTACTTTCCCCTGTTCTCTACCTTCTGTATTAGGGGTGTAATTCGATTTTAGGTACTTCCAGTCTTTTACCTGACTATATAGTTTGAGATGTTACCCTTTGGTGTTACCACCCATGATACGGCTATTGGACTTAGATATTGATTAGTACGACATTAGGACATGGCAATGATACACATATGTATACGCAAGAATATTGATCAAAGCTCCTTATATTATCTATATTATATTTGCTGTTCAATTGGTCATTTTTTTTTATCTAAGGTCTTTGAATGTAAACCCTAGACCTTTCTCCTTTAACACGAGCAGGTGGCAGTGGTTGTGCTATGCTGAGTACGCTCCATATTCCTTGCTTTTATTCTTTTTTTCTTTTTTTTTTTTTTTAAATTCTAGTCGTGTTGTAACCATGTGGGCGTGACAGCTACTTGTTGATAGGCCGAGCATCATAAATTCAGATTCTTCCCATCCTAGTGTGCCAACAAATGCCAACTATACTTGCAACCAATAATGCCAGTCGATAAATGCCAGTGACCACTATGTCAAGTTTGCTTCATAGTTGTGCACTTGTCCTTCCCAAGAGTATGAGTGAAAGGTCTATGAGGAACATAATTTCCAATGTCAAAAGGTGCAAACTTGGAGAGATGCACATAGTTGAAGTTAGAGGAGTAGGAAAATGATTATTGTATACTCTACATTTTGAGCTGAAACCACTGCGAGAAAAGAGTCGTGGTCAAAAACTTTTTAGTGGTCATAAATCATAATGTCATTTTGTCGGTTTAATGAGTGTGCAAAAAGTGCTTGGGTAATCTAATAAAGTGCAGAGGAGTTAGACATTATAAAGAGCTCCATTGTCAACTTTCTACGATCATTGCCTACCTTTTTTAAAGATGAATCCACCACGATATTAAAGTTGGGATCAAGAGCTTGCAAGAGTGGTCATATGAGTTATGTGGCCAAGATTGAAGATTTATGTATGTCTTTAAGGCCCATAAATACACCACTAGGGATCTTGGCCCTAGACTGAACTTATGGAAACTTAACTACCATATTGTAATTGTGATTGAAGTTAGGTAGCTCTTTTTGGCCATGAACTTAATCTACTTATGGACTCTGAACTTGCTTATTTTTTATGAAATAAAGGAAAATTAGGTGAGTGTGCGAATGGTCCAACTCTTGTGTGACTCAAACCCAGGTGGACACTTCTTTACAGATTTTTAGCGAGAAAATCAGCAACTTATGAATCTCAGAGGGAGTATTGGAGTGTCGGTTCTTGGTCTTTAATGGCACTATGGGAAAGGAGAGGGATCGTTTTAAGAGGTTGCAACATACCTGTCAGTGGAAACTTGGTTTGGAATGTAATTTGGGTTTTATTTGCAATTCAAGAAGTTCCGTATTACAATATTTTTATTCTCCTGTACATATCTCATTCTTCGCGTCATCTGATGACTTTGTGATTGACCTTAATAGTCTATTATGATTTTGATATATGATGTGATTAATCTTGTTTGTGGCTACTTATAATGCAGCTGGAGCTCTTCCTGAGTTCCGGAACGGTTTGCTTATCTGTGTACTCTTTGGTGGCTGCAATTTTTGGCATGAATATACCATATACTTGGATGGAGAATTATGGTTACATCTTCAAATGGGTACATATAATAGTAGCATATATATCTTGAGGTAGTAATTGTTACCCAATTCAACCATACTAATCGAGATTTCATGTATTTTTTGTAGGTAGTCATCCTTACAGGACTTATTTGTGCTGTACTCTTTGTATTCATAATCTCATATGCTCGTTATAGAGGTCTTGTGGGATCATGAGATAAAAATAGCATTCATCTTTTTTCATAGAGGAACAAGATCAACATGCGGTCTTGTCTGGGTAACCTCATACTTACATTAAATCTTCTTTATGCGCGAGCAAGCCGAACAGCTCTTGTTCATACTAATTCCGGAACATAATCAACACAACCCAAACTTCTTGGGTGATTATCACACTATCTTTCTGGTATCGATATACTCGACAGACTTTGTAGAGGCTTTTTTCTATAATTTTCTCCTGTAAATTTATATAACCTCAGTAATAAGTTTTACCTTGTGAATAACAATTTTTGTCAATTGATTAAACAAGCGATTGCATCTGAAGTTCTGAATAGTTCGTGCTATTGAATGCTTATTATAGTTGACATATTTATGTGTTCTGTGATAGAGTACAACTTTACAATTTATTGCCTGGGATCATACCTAGAATTAGTGGCGGATCCAGGAATTCAACCATATGGGTTCATAGCCGGCCAAAAAAAAAGCTACAATCATCTACTTAAAAAATTTAATATATTAATTCAAAAATCAAATTACAATGGTTAAATAAGATGTTATTGCCTTCTTGTATTGGATTTAGAGGTTCTCTTAAAGTAGGGGGAGAACAAGCGGATGATTTTTTAGACTTTCCCGCACGATCTTTGGAAAAAACTTCAAACCCTTCATAGCTAAAAAAAAAAGAACTCCACAATCTACACAAGTAACAACAATAAATTGCGCACCCAAATGGCCAAAAAACTAATGCATTCAACATTTCCACTATTTATTACCATATAATTAAAAATAATCAACACATAGCTCGAACGATGTAATATAATATTCCAACTATTTGCATAATTAAAGAATTTCAAACAACAAGCAACAACAACAAGTTTCTCACCCATAGACCCAATTACTACTAACTATTTATAATTATTAGAAACTTTTAAACAAAATTTAACAGATTAATAAATATTCTAATGTTTCAAATATGAAATTCAATTATATATTTAGATTGAAAAAAACAAAAAATTATCTTTGGCTCCGAGGTGGACATCGGCCACATGCGATGAGTGGTTGTGGCCGGCGGTGGGGCGATGGAGGATGGTGGCAGCCGTTTGGTCTTGCATAGGGTTTAGAGAAGGGAAAGGTGTGTGTGGGAGAGGCAATAATTAGTAAAGGAAGGACAGTGACCAAGATTTTAGATAAAACCAAAAGCCAAGACTCAAGAGGTGAGAAAAAAGGAATGAAAAAAAAAGAAGGAAAAGGAGTTTGATTGTTAGCAGGAGTCGATCCCGGGACAGTGAGTCCAAAGCAAGCGGCTGAAGTATCAAACAAAACCATCTTGATGCGCATAGTTTTCGTGTTTAGTGTTACACGCGAATTGTATATATCTGTTTATTACTTTTTCTTTATTTAGAAAAAAACAAAAAAATTTCAGGCCAATTTTGTGCCAAAGCCCGCTTTTTCGAGTCTAAAACAATGGGCTCTTCAGGCGAATATTTGAACTAAAAATATATTTTTAGGTTGTCCAAAACCCTTCCCAAACTAAAAATTTGGGCCAGACCAGACCCGAAAACCCGGTCCCAAAATACCTGCCTAAGCCCGACCACTTTTTGAGCGGGGTCGGACTCATTTTAATTAGCTTTAAATTTAGAATAGTGGTCTTGAACAATAGTTTTAGAAAAAAAAAATTAAAGAAGACATAATGAGGGCAAATAAAAAAGAATTTTTAGACTAGAGTTCCCTCTAGGGTTTCTCCTTGGGAGGATTTTTTCTCTTTAGGGTTTCTCCTTGGGAGGGTTTTTCCTAGCCTCCATCGCTAGATTTTTCTTCTTTTTTAAAGGTTTTTCCTTCATTATTTACCCTTCTTTCTCTTTTTCTTTAATCTCTTTTCTTCTTGGCCTCATTTGTGAATCTTTGTAGGGGCTTCCATTGGTGTTCGTACCGGTGGTAAGCCCCAAAAACTCCTTTAATTGCTTCCAATAAGTATATCCCATCCTTAAGATGGTATTTATTTTAGGGTGTTCAATTTCTTTTTTTGTTCGTCTGTTGAAGGAGGAAGATCTAACAATCTCTATTCACTGTAAGAATCTAGAAGACCACAGAAGTATTTTCACCCAAACGACTATACATCAGCGGAAGTTAAGCCGAAGCAGAGCGAACTCACAGATTGTATTGCTTCAGATGAAGTTTTTTATTAAGACTATTTTTAATCAAATCTGCGATGTATCCCAGTTACAGGTGTTATATCTTTTGTGTTGTAATTGATTGTAAGTCTTAGTTTAATTTATCCCGTATGAATGAAATTTTTTTTCTTCCCGTAAAAAAAAAAATGAGGGCAAATAAATAGGGTCTATTCCCGCAAATGATGACCTCTCTCTCCGTCGAAAATCATGAAGATGAAGTGCGTCAACTTCAATCTTTAATTTTCCCTTAAACATAAAAGTAAGAATGAAATCATAAATAAACATCTTGTTCTATAACGTATACACTCGTTGTATGAAATTCCGAAGTTGTGTTCCCCAACTTTTTAGCCGGCATTGGCAACCCTCTGTAACTGTAGTGATTGTGACTTGTGAGTGGAATGTTGCAGTGAAGAGAAGTGTTAATCAGATATGCCGCTAAAAAAAGAACCTTGCAGAAATTTTCAGCGTGGCAAGTAAGCTCCGGGTTTTTTTTTCTTTAAAATTTTTCATGTTCTGTAAATGTCAAAGTTACTGCTAAAACTTTTGCTACTTTCTTTAATTCCCTTTGAATTCTTGGCTATAAGTTTTTATGTGTGCCCTTTATTTTCATTGTTAATTCTAATACTTGAGCTTTTGCTATTTTTGGTTTGTGGGTTCAATTTTAGTTTTCTAGTTTGACATATAATGAGAAGTAAATTGCCTTATTACTAAGTTGATAATGAAAATTATCATTTTGAATTTGGTAGAAGATTTTTGGTATGTAGAAGAAGAATGCGAAGAACGCCAAGGGCAGAAGTGGAGTTTCTTGTGAGAACAATTGTATAATTTGACAAAAATGATGAGATTTTCTGTACAATTCAGCAGTTCTAGAGACAAAATTCGGTTCTTTTGTGTGTGCGTGTACGTGTGCGTGTGTGTCTGGGGGGGAGGAGTCTTGTTATTTGCTTTGGGATTGATCTAAAGTGCCCTTACAAGGATTGTGTGGAAACGAGACAAAGGTGAAGAAAGTAACTAATTTTCCATCTGAGGCTTTTAACCGTGATACACAACTATTGCACATCACAATGACATTTTTTGTAATGTTGGCGATATGCACTTGTAGTTCCCAGAAAGGTACTTTGGAACTATTTTCCCTATAATTATTAAAAATGCTAATGTGATATGTATTGGCATAGCCGAGTTTTAGGAGTTTCTCATGGTATGTTATTAGACTTTTAGTAATTGTACAAGAATTGGTTGAAGAGGAATGTAAGTCATAGAAAAGACTTCCATAAGACTTTCACCTGTCTTTGCATCCTATTGGTGAATTTGGACGGAAAAGAATGCTATGTACGTAAAAATTTATTTCCTACCAATCTAGTATAATTAGTTTAATCAGAGAAAGGATACCTTTTGATTCCTGTGAACTTTACCAAAGAATGGAAATGCTACATCCTTCCTTTTCCTTCATTTCATTTGCATAATTAAAATCTTATTAAAGGCTGATTACAACTATTATGAGATGAAAAATACTATGCAGAGAGAAATGCAGCCTTTTCTTTCTTCTTTCATTTTCCTTTTTCTGGGGAGGGCCGGGGTGTGCAAATACTAACGGACAAATGAATAGTTGTTGAATTTCTAGTTTCTGCTGCCATTTGTGGGTAAAGTTCATATACTGTAGTGTATACACTGACAAAGTGCTAATAAATCTTTTGCTGTTGAGTTCACCAACTATATCTGAAACTTCAACTTCTTTCTCCAAACTAACTGAAATTTTAATAGTTTTTTCCTCATTTACCTGATCACCAGCTTCTTTTCTTTCCTTGTTCTAGTCTTTTTTGGTGCTACGCAGCTCTGATTTTAGGTGATTGCTTCGGAGTCTTGTACACAGCTTTCAGTTATTGATTGCATTTCCCCAAAACTAGAAGTGTCTAATTTGTGGAATAGAATGAGGAACTAGAGATATAAGTTTCTGGTCCATCTGATGCCTGCCTCCTTGGCATTATGTTAATCTTTCATAAGACAGTTCATTTCTGTTTTTTCTGGACCACCAGGCTGATTTGATTAGGTAATAGTTTTTCACCTCCTCCTTTCACATGATTACGGGCCCTTGGGGTGAATAGATTTATTTGTTTGAAGTCAGGAAGAATTAGCTGTGAAATATGGGATTTTTACGAAGATTCCACACCGATTTGAAGTAGTTGACTGGCCTCTTTCCTATTTGCAGCCAAGGACTTTTTTTGGAAATTAATGATTATACTTATTTAACTTAAAGGCAGGTAGATATATTTCAGTTCAAGAATTATAGTATACTCATTCTAAGACTTGAGAGTGCTTTAAAAATCCCTTCCCCTCCCAACTACAGAAGAAAGCTATTAAATATCCCGAGCTCAGATATTCTGATGTGCAGCTTTTTGGTGGAGTAGACTGAAACATTACTATCCCAGAGGTTATCTTATGCTGGCTTTTAACAATAATGGTGATGACAAAACTGTTAAAAGGCGCTCCGTATTTTTGATCGGTATTGGATGATCATCGTGGATCCATAAATGCTGCAAAGTTTTAAAGTTTTCCCATCATAAAGTAATAAGTTTATGGTTAAACCCATAATTTTCACATTGGAGTTTTGGATTCTTTGCCCTTGCAGTTCCATTGGTTTCAATTATATTCATCTGGCCCAAGTCTACCTTCTTTCATAAGATAAGGAAAGAGTGGCGCATTGAATCTGCATAATTGTCCACCAATATTTCTGTTAATATGGAAAGGCTATAAGGTGTCTTTATGTGGCAAATTATTCAGTAATGCATCAGCATATCTTAGGTTTCAGGATTCTCCATTAGAGTCAGTGTAGATTTATTCGAGTCTGTATTTTGATGTTTGTAGATCCTTGTATGGACATAAAGAGAATCTGATCATGGGTTTGGTAAGGATGGAACCACTTGTTCTTGTTTTTCCATAGTTGTTACTAGGATATCACTTGATTGTGGTAAGCTTCTTACAATTATTTCACTAAAATGGGATCAAGAATTGGTTAGAAGGAGCTTGAAATTTGAATGCAAGATATCTGCAATCTTAGTGCGGAGTCAGTGTATGCAACATTACTGCAATAAGAGAAAATTATTTCTTATCATTATGTGCATAAAATTGAATTTAGCAGGTTGGGTTTAGTTTTCTGATCATCAAAATGTTCATATCTTTTTCAGTTGTGGCTTTGGTGATAGATGTAAATTCTTGCATGTCACTCAGCAACAGCCAAAATCCAACGGTTTTGGGTTTGGTTCACAGACTGCCACACCTTTCCAGCAACAGAAGCCCAATCCTTTTGGTTTTGGCGTCCAGAATAGTGGTCCAACCAGCGGAGCTCCATTTTCTGGAGGGCATGGGCAATTTAATTCATCCAAGGTTCCTGATATACTCACCTGAAAATTCTATGTTTGCTTACTGAGGAGCTTCTTCATGGCTCTTAATGTTCTGCATGCTTGCACAGTTTTTGGTCTGATCATCTTTTTAAGATGTTTGAATGCTATTTAGGAATTGTCATTTTTCTGGCTACTAATAAGAATTAAGAACTTCATGTTTTGCCTTTTACTGATTGTACTAATTCACAGCCTTTCGAGAATAAATGGACGCGTTCAGAACAACCAACAAGTCAGTCTCAGGCTGCTAGTCACAAGTGAGTATATTGGGAAAACTTTCTTCAACTCTTCGATTGGAAAATGAGAGGAACAACTTTCTATTTTGCTCGTTCTAATATTTTTTCCTTGCTTATAATGTGTGTTTGCAATACGTCTGTAGTTGCACAGATCCTGATTCCTGCAAACGCCAATTTGTTGAAGATTATCAGCACGAGAGACCACTTTGGAAGCTAACTTGTTATGGACACTATAAATAGTAAGTTTTTTTTGGTTAGTTATAGTTAGTAGGTTTTCCTTACCTCATTTGTTCATCTTATCTTGTGATTGTGTTTTATCGTGTTTTGTTTGTCGACAAGGCAGGATTTACTCTAATTTCTCATTAGTCTGTGAACAGCTTGAGTAGTCTAGTTACTCCTGTTAAGTACGAGTCTGTTATACTACTAGATGAATTGTTGTACTAGTAGATGAACTGTTTGCAGATATTACTAAATGAGATGAATCATATCTTTCTGTGAATTGTTCTGTTTGCTACTTGTATAGTTGTACTCACAAAAATCCCTTGGCAGAAATTGGATGAAAGCAAGAAGAAGAGCTTATTGCAAGGGGTTTCGCGGCATCCGAATTGATGCTAAAAATGTTCAGTTTATTGTTATTCTTTTTTTCATATCAACCTTATCTCAGACATAGCTGTGACGTCTATTGTGTAAAGTGTCATCCACTTCTATAGAGGGTTTAATAAGGGAACATAGTGGAGTTCATAAAATACAAAGACTTCCAAAGAGTTAATCCTTTTGAGTACTGTTCTTGCCAAATTGCAATTGTAAATTGAATTGTAATGCTGCTAAACAGTTACCCTCTTAAGAAAGGTTTGGGGTTATTGTCTTACCTCCAAGATATTTTCCTGTATATGGGAAAAATAATGCCTTAAGTCACTTTAAACTGATAAAAGCGTTTTGCTGCTAAGACACTATGGATCCTTGGTTACTCTTCTCTTCAAAATGGATCACAGTGTGCTGCATGGATTTAAAAATATATAGACTTAGTGTAATTATATGTAAATGGAACTTACTTGTGAGGAAAGATTTTCAGTATCTAGCTTCTATTGAAAAACCTGACTAACTGTAAATTGTAGATTTGTGGTTCCTTGGTGGTCTAGAAGACCCTAGAATGGAAACTTTTGACTGTATTAATACTTTCCGAACCTAAGTATTAGTAGTACTTTTTCGGGCATGTAAAGATTATGTAGATTTCCAATTTTTCCCTTTTCAAAACGTAGTTGAAATATCGAAAACACAGTTGCAATTGCTTTGTAATTATACATTTGCAAATCTGAAACAATGCAAATAGATATCACTTAATTTGTTTTCCATTCCTAAAGTGCATTAGACATTTTATGAAGGAGCAGTATCCACTCATCTAAAGGTGATAGTTTTGACTGTTGATGCCTTTTTGAGCTGTGTTAATAATATCGAAACATCTGGCTACTCTGGAATTATTGTTACCTTCAATATTTTTTAAGGAGTCCTGAATAATTTTTTTTTTTGTAGCTTGCCATGTGATATTACTGGTGACATAAGTTTTGAAGAATTGCGGGCAGTGGCATATGATGATGCTAAACGTGGCACTAGTTTGCCGTCAATTGTAAGCTTTCTGCCTTTGATGCTCCTTTTTAGAACATGCTTTTGTTTGGCATTATTGTTCCAAGGGGTCTTAGATTATGATCATTCATAGCAAGCTCGTCCGACATTCTAAACTTTAGTCTTTACTTCCTAGTGCTATCAAGACCATGTAATCTCCATTGATGGTGACTCAATGACTTTTTTCTTGTTTAATCGGTGCCGTGTGGGAAATGAAGTTATAACAAGTAAATTAACTGGATACAGTTGTTTGTCACTTTGTCTGTGTATAGGGTTTTATGTATTGTTTTGGAGAGCACTTTAATGAAAACAGCAGTTGTTCATGGTGATGAAAATATGAGTTTAACTTTCAAATACTAAATGCTACTACGTTACTTGTTCGATATACTTGCAGTCAGAAAATATAAGATTTAACTGTGAAAGTGATTGTAACCTTTTGTGAAACTTTTTGTTTCATGATCCCTTTCTTACCAATATACGTTTGTGCTTGTCCATCTGTTGAGGATTGATTCAAATTCTATGACTGTTGATTTCTTATCAGTTACAAAGGTTTCTAATTATAAAGTTATTAATGGGGGACATTCCAAATTCCTAGCTAAGTCAGTTATGTTTTTTTTAAGTCTTATAAAAGGTCATTGTTGTAATGAGTTTTGTGTGGGTAAATAAACAAAGCATTCCCATATTCCTAGCTTTCCTATTTTTTAGTTTATCATGTGGTATCAGATGCTTGGGTGAGATTCACTTCAAACAAAAAAAAATAAGAAAAACCAAAACCACGTGCAACCAAAAGAGGAAAGTAAGAGAGAGAGTGAAAAGGCTTGTTTTGAGATAAACCCCTGTACATCTCCTTCTTCCCCTAAGAACCAAAACCCATATTTTTTTTTACTTGAGAGTACCCACACAAAAATGGCAGGAAATGGCACGAATTCCACTCCTCAACCCTTAATTCCCATTTTCAAAGGGGAAAAATATCATCTTTGGAGTCTTAAAATGAAGACTATGTTTAAGTCCCAAGAATTGTGGGATTTGGTGGAGAACGGTTATGAAGAACCGACTCCGGCACCGGCTGTGCCCAATCAACAGTTGAGGGAGAACCGCAAGAAAGATGCTAAGGCGCTGTTCTTCATTCAATCAGCATTGGATGATGATATATTTCCCCGTATTTCAGCCGCTAGTAGTTCTCATGAGGCATGGGAGATACTCAAACAAGAGTATTTGGGTGATCAGAGGGTAATTAAGGTAAGATTGCAAACTCTTCGTCGTGATTTTACGGAATTAGTCATGGGAGATAAGGAGTCTGTTCAAAATTATCTCTCTAAAGTGACCAATATTGTTAGTCAAATGAGGTCTTATGGTGAAAAACTTAGCAATGAAGATGTTGTGAGCAAGGTTTTGCGGAGTCTCAATAAGAATTGGGATAATGTTGTCCCTGCCATTGAAGAATCAAAGGATATGTCTTCTTATACCTTTGATGAATTAATGGGCTCTTTATTAGCTCATGAAAGCAGGGTTAGCAAAACAAGTGATAAGGTAGAAGAGAAGGCCTTTCAAGTGAAGGGGAGTTTTCTTATAAGGAGAAGACAAAAAATTCAGGTGAGTCTTCCTATAAAGGGAAGACAGATTATTCGGCCGTGGACATGGAAGAGGTGGTTTTCACTGGTCGTGGTCGCAGTGGCAGCGAGAGGAAGAGGACGTTCTTATGAAGGGCGTCATGACAAAAAATCCTTCAAGTGCCATTACTGTCAAAAGTTTGGTCACAAGGAGGCATATTGTTGGGCTAAACAGAAGAATGAACAAAAGGCAAATTTTGCGGAAACAGTTGAAGAGGAGTCCAAATTGTTTATGACGCATTCCCGAATAAGTGATCAGGCTGATGGTGTATGGTTTGTTGATAGCGGATGTTCTAATCATATGTCCTGCTCGAAAGCCCTTTTCAAAGAGCTTGATGAAACGTTGAAGAGTGAAGTGCGGCTCGGAGATGACAAACCCATCCAAGTCGAAGGGAGAGGTACCATTGCCATAAATTCACAAGCAAGGTGATGCCAAACTTATTCATAATGTGCGGTTTGTGCCTAGTTTAGCCTACAACTTATTAAGCGTTGGTCGGTTAGTGAGTAGTGGCTATTCTGTGATTTTTGAGGATGCTATGTGCATCGTTACTGACAAAAACAGTAACAAAATCATCGCTCGCATTCCTATGACACATAATAGAATGTTCCCACTTGATGTCATTAATGATGTGAGTAGTGCACTAACTGTTAAGGGTGATAGTGAAACTAGGCTTTGGCATATGCGTTTTGGGCATCTGAATGTTAAAAGTTTAAGAGTCTTGAGTAACAATGAAATGGTTGTTGGACTACCGAAAATTGGTGAACATGCCTTTTGTGAGGGGTGTGTGTATGGGAAACAACGTAGGCTGCCATTTCCTTCTGAGCAGTCATGGAGAGCGTCAAACTTCCTTGATTTAGTTCATGCTGATTTATGTGGGCCGATGAGAACTGAGTCTATAGGTGGTAGTCGATATTTTTTATTGCTCACCGATGATTTTACTAGAATGAGCTGGGTTTATTTTTTGGCATTAAAGTCTGAGGCTTTTAATGAGTTCAAGAAGTTTAAGGTGCTTGTGGAGAATCAAAGTGGGAGAACCATAAAGGCTCTTCGAACTGATCGCGGTGGTGAATTTATATCAAATGAGTTTAATGATTTTTGTGCTGACCATGGCATTCGAAGAGAACTTACAGCACCCTACACGCCTCAACAAAATGGCGTGGCAGAGCGCAAAAATAGAACTGTTGTTGAAATGGCTCGAAGTATGCTGAAAGCGAAGGGGTTGCCAAATAAATTCTGGGGACAAGCTGTAGCAACAGCAGTCTACTTGCTGAATGTTTCACCAACTAGAGCAGTCATGGATCGAACCCCATTTGAAGCATGGAGAGGTAAAAAACCTCGGGTAAGGCACTTGAGAATATTTGGTTGCGTTGCTTATGCTTTAATTCCTGCTAATTTACGCCACAAACTTGATAGCAAATCTGAAAAATATATATTTGTTGGCTATAGTAGTGATTTAGTGAATCTAAAGCATATAAGTTGTATAATTCGGTGAATGGCAAAGCTGTTGTGAGTAGAGATGTCAGATTTAATGAAGATGAACGATGGATATGGAGTGATGATGAGCAAATTGTGGGTACAAGACTTGATCTGGAAGAATCTGAAGAACCTCCAGAGCTTGAACAAATTAACAGGAGCAGCTCATCATCTCCTGACTCAACACCTCCACACAGCCCAGCTCATAACACCAGTGGTTCCTTGTCAATATCAAGCTCACCTGATGGTTCCTCCAGCGAGACGCCTCCAAGAAAGTCCAGATCACTCAGTGATATTTACAGAACATGTAACTTTGCTTTGTATGTTTCAGACCCAACCACCTATGAAGAAGCTGCAGAAAGTGGTGTGTGGGAGGATGCGATGAAAGAAGAGATGCGGTGCATAGAGAAGAATGAGACCTGGCAGCTAATTGATAAGCCAGAGGGGAAGAATGTTATCGAGCTCAAGTGGGTGTTCCGCACAAAATATAACTCTGATGGGAGCATCCAAAAGCACAAAGCTCGTCTCGTCGCCAAGGGGTATGCACAACAGCAAGGTGTAGATTTTGATGAGACTTACTCACCTGTTGCTCGCTTTGAGACGGTTAGAGTATTTCTTGCTGTAGCTGCTCAATTCCAGTTGCCGCTTTATCAATTTGATGTGAAGTCCGCCTTCCTCAATGGTGATTTGCAAGAGGAGGTCTATGTCTCACAACCTGAAGGCTTTGTTGAAAATGGCAATGAAGACAAAGTCTATAGGTTGAGGAAAGCTTTGTACGGGCTAAAGCAAGCCCCGCGTGCATGGTACAGCAAGATTGATGCTTTCTTTCTGTCAAACGGTTTTACAAGAAGTGAGAATGAGCCTACACTCTACTTGAAGAAGCAAGGCAATGGAAGTTTCTTGGTAGTGTGTCTTTATGTGGATGATATCATTTATATGGGTTCTTCTCAACATTTTAAGCATAGTATGATGAGTCAATTTGAGATGACAGACTTGGGTTTATTAAAATATTTTTTGGGCCTTGAAGTGAAGCAAAGTGCTGATGGTATTTTTGTAAGCCAAGAAAAGTATGCTACTGATTTGTTGAAAAGGTTTCACATGACCAACTGTGAAGTTGCAGTTACACCCATGAATGTGAATGAAAAGTTGCAGCGTGAAGACGGGACTGCACATGCTGATGGGAAATTCTACAGGAGTTTAGTTGGTGGGTTAAACTATCTTACACACTCTAGGCCAGATATTGCCTTTCCTGTGAGTATGGTGTCAAGATATATGCATAATCCCACTAGGCAACATCTAGGTGCAGCTAAGAGAATACTTCGCTATGTGGCAGGAACTTTGAAGTTTGGCATTTGGTATACTAAAGTGCTAGAATTTAAGTTGGTTGGCTTCACTGACAGTGACTGGGCAGGCTGCCTAGACGATCGAAAAAGCACTTCAGGTAATATTTTTACCTTAGGTTCTGGAGCAATCACTTGGAGTTCAAAGAAGCAGGAAATAGTGGCATTGTCATCTTCTGAAGCTGAATATGCAGCAGCTACTGCAGCGGCACGACAAGCATTGTGGCTACAGAAATTGCTATCTGATTTTGACGTTAAGCAAACAGAAGCTACACTCGTCTACTGTGACAATAGGTCTGCAATTGCAATGGCAAAAAATACGGCATTCCATGGACGAACCAAGCATATTGATGTTCAACACCACTTCATCCGGAAGTTAGTTGCTGATGGAAAAATTATCTTGAAGTTTTGTGGTACAAATGAGCAAGTCGCTGATATCTTCACCAAGTCACTTCCGCAAACTAAGCATCAGTTTTTTTCATCTCAACTAGGAGTTGGTGACTTTGAATCAAGGGGGAGTGTTGAGGATTGATTCAAATTCTATGACTGTTGATTTCTTATCAGTTACAAAGGTTTCTAATTATAAAGTTATTAATGGGGGACATTCCAAATTCCTAGCTAAGTCAGTTATGTTTTTTCTAAGTCTTATAAAAGGTCATTGTTGTAATGAGTTTTGTGTGGGTGAATAAACAAAGCATTCCCATATTCCTAGCTTTCCTATTTTTTAGTTTATCACCATCTTATATATCATCAGTAGCTTAGTTATGTATAAGTGTTATATCGTTATACTTTTTTGTTTGTTTCATGAGCTCTTTTGTTGATTGAGTTTGTGCTGAAGCCATCCTGTCAGCCAGGGGTTGTTTAAGTCTTGAATTTAGTAGGCATTTAAGATTTCTTGACTATATTTTTACATTTCCTGCAGGTCGAAAGAGAGAGGAGTTTAGTGAATTCCAAGTCGTCTGAATATGATAAGTTACTTCAAAATCCTTACACAAAGAACGCAACACCTCCTGCTCAGTTGAACCAAAGTCCATTTCCTGCATTGGGTGTCAACTCACCTTCACCAATCCCTCAAAATAGTGGTCCTTCTCTATTTTCAACTTCAAGTCAGCAGAATCCGTCTCCTAACTTGTCATTTGGTGTGAGGCAAGTGTCTGCTATTAATTCATTACTAGCCTTATATGCACGCGATACATGCTTTAATTTCAAAACTTGTTATTCTATTATATACGCCATCCGTATTATAGTTATGATTACACTCAAAATGTGAAAGATTTATAGTTAGATGAATTTAGATATATTAATTCGCTAATGTAAAAAACTAACAAAGGTTGTGAGTGATTTTTAATATTAATTTATTGTGAATGAATTTCGAACAAAAAGAATAGACATAATGAGTTGGTTTGACTGAAATAAAGAGTATTAAAGGTAGTGAGTGTTTCAGACTTTTAACATCATGTATACCATCTTCTCTTATAAAAAAGGGTCAAGATATTTTATCCACTTTTTTTATTGAAGTATTTGATGCATATACCATTTTTAACTTGTTTAGAATGGCAAGTTGAAATGAGAAAGGGTTCTTAAATTGTATTTTTTGTAATTTTTTTCATTCCATTAGATCATTAAGGGTAATTTAGTATTTTTAGAAGGGGGACACCATCTTCCTCCCCCCTTCCCTTATATATAATAGAGATATACTGAAATTTAAGCAGTGGTTGAAATATCGGATGATTAGAACTCGTATAGAATTACTATGTCATTATTTTGAGCATGTAGTATTAGGTAGTTATGTGAAGTATGAATATAAGCACATCATGCTAGGACAAAGAATATGAACAATAATCTAAGAGCAGCTATGAAGAACATATTGCTCCCAAACATAATACTTCCCTTTTAACAAATGCCATATATTATGTGAAATTGCAGTGCAGGAGAAATTTCTTCCCTATAAGTTTCTATGATTCTATTGTGTGTTATAAGGTTACCTGATTGGATTGAGCATACAATTATTGCAGGCCTTCTACTCCACCTAATAGTGGTTTCGGGCAATTCCAAGGCCATCCTGGTCCCGTTGGGAGTAATATTTTTCCGTCAGGTTAGCAAGTGCATCTTTGACATTTCTGTGCATCTAACATGTGCTATCCTCTGTATATGTTCTTTCCGAGTAAAGTACTAGAGACTCCTATTCGGGACTGGATATTTCAAACATGAAAAATTTGATTTGGCTAAATTCAGTTAGCTAAATATAGAAAAGTTGTGAGTCTCCGCAGAGTGAAATTACAGAAATCATTCGACTCGTGACGAAAATTTTGCTAAACATAATTTTGCTTTATTAGCCCGACTCATAAGACATTTCATGTGACATTATGCATAAATCTGTGAAAAGTGTTCATGGATTGCACACATATATTGGACACTTTAGCAGAGTCCATATGCCATGCAATTGGTGATCTTTAATCCGTAGGGTCTCATCCATGCATCTTTTTTATCACAAGATGGAGATAATTTGTAGGACTAATTTTTAAAATTTGTAGGTTCCTTTGGTACTCAAGCTCCTACACAAACAGGGGGAAATCTGCTGGCTGGCAATGTAGGTGGCTTCGGCAATAGTGGCATGAATAGTCAAGGTACTCAGTTTCCTGCACAAACAGGGGGGAATACCTTTACTCCCAACGCAGGAGGCGTCGGCAATATTGGTGTGAGTAGTCAAGGCCCTCAAGTCCCCGTGCAGACAAGTGGGGTTCCATATACTTCCTTCGTAGGAGGCTTTGCTATGCGTAGTCAAGATAGCCAATTACCTTCAACTTCATCAGTATCACTAAACACTCAGATTTCAGCAGTCAATAATTCATCTATGCTCTTCAACGGACTTGGTGGCTCTAATGCCGTTCAACAAACAATGTAAGTAATGGTCAATATCATTCATCGGTATCTATACATAAAGCGACTTACGTCTAAACTTATGTTTTCTTTTTGTTCATAGATGGTGGGTCAACATCTAGTTGATCGATGAGAACTATGTATTTTCTCTTCCCTAAGTCATAGGCCACATTTCATCCAGAGTCATTTGTAAGGAACTGAGTATATTTAAATTTATAGAATATGTCTCTACCATACTAATGTGGGAAAATTCTTAGTTAATAGTGTCATAAAGGGGTAATAAGAGAAAAATTTGAATTCAACTTAATAAACTTAGAAAGAGGCGTATTATTTTGGAATGATCTAAAAATAGTTTTTATTTCTAGGGTTGGGAATCCATGTTTATATGCCATGAATCTTGATTGATGTTATTGATGGTTTGATTAGTCATTGTTTTGTCTAATTGATTTGGTTTATTTAGGGGCAGGATGTAATTTTATTTTATTTCTTTCACTTTTGACATGTCTTCTGCAGAATTGGACCTTGTATCTACACATCCTTGTATGTTTAAGCGTTCGATTTTTTTTATATGCCAATGATTGTATTGGCAAGGTTTACTGATCCTCTTGTTTGCAGAGACAACAATCCCCAAGGGGCTTCGGCTACAGATGCAAGCATTTGGCTGAAAGAGGAGTGGAAACTTGGAGAGGTAAAATCTGTTATCACGATTTCTTTAGATCTATGAACTTCATACCACTGTATGGGTGTCAATTGACGTACCTCTCAACAGATTCCAGAGCAGCCACCTCCGGAAGCATATGTTAGATAGACTTTTTCATGGCTTCAGCCTTCAAGTGGTAACCGAATTTCGACCCCTCAATAACTAAAGTGTTGGAGGAAATTTGCTGATGATTGTTGCTGTGTAAAGTAAAAAGCTGTTCTGAAGTTTAATTTATAGACCAACCCATGCCTGCTTCCATCTGACGGAATGTCGGGAACATTTTGTTTTCCACATAGATTGAGTTGATCAGATCAGATCATATCTGAGGACATCAATGTTGTAATGCATACAGATAGAAGACTTGCCTCAACTTATATGAGGATTCACTTTTTGTACTGGTTAATGGTTATAGACTTATAGTACGATATTTTTGTAATGTTAGCAATATATTAATAATGTAAGAGGACGTTTGTTTCAAATAAGCGTAATGGTTTCGGTTTTTTCACCATATACCCTGACAATTTTTTTTTTTGCACCATATACCCTTTCGAGTTTTCAAATTCACCATATACCCCTCACGTTTTAAAAAAATACACCGACTTACCCTTAACGACTAACGGCGTTAAACTACGTTAGTCATTAAGCCTTAAACCCTAAATCTAACCCTAATTAACTAACCTAAATCTAACCCTAATCACCCCTCCCCCACCCTAACCCTAATCACCCCTCCCCCACCCTAACCCTAAGTAAACCCTAACTCTCTCTAACCTTGGCCCACCACCCCCCAAGCCCACCCCTGACCCACCGGCCCCCACCCAACCCAAACCCAGCCCCACCCGGCCCCTCACACCACCGCAGCCCCACCCTCCCTCCCCCCACCCCCGCAACCTCGCCGGCCCTCGACCCCCCAACCTCGCAGCCCAACTGACCCTCCACCTCCCCACCCTCGCGCCCCCACCCCTTCGATTTTCGCCCCCAATCCAACCCTCCTTCCCCCACTGATTTTCGTCCCTACCCCACTCGATTTTCGCAATCTCGGCCAGGTAAATCTCCCCTATAACCGGTATGGATCTTCGGTTATCTCGGAAGATGGACGTTGCGGGTGGGGAGGGGGGTTCGCGACGTGAGGGGAAGGGTGATGTGTGGGTTCGTGCGGTGGTTTCGAGGGTGTCGGGGCGGGGGAAGGGGGGGGGAGGGTTGCTTGGGGAGGAGGGAAGGGGGGAGGGTGTCTTGCGGGCGGGAGGGGAAGGGGGGGAGGGGTCTTGCGGGGCAAGGAGGGGAAGGGGGGGAGGGTGCCGTGGGGAGGGGAGGATTCGGTGGTGGTGGGGGTGGGGCGGGAGGGAGGACTTCGGTGGGGGTGGGGAAGGGGGGCGACGGACCCAGCGGTGGTGGTGGGGTGGGGTGGGGTGGGGTGGGGTGGGGGTGGGGGGGGAGGGAGGGCTTTGGTGGGGGGGAAGGGGGGCAGCGGTGGTAGTGGTGGTGGGGTGGGGGTGGGGTGGGGGGTGGGTGGTTAAGGTTAGGGTATTAGATTAGGGAGTTAGGGTTAGAGTTAGGGTTAAAGGGGGTTAGGATTTAGGGTAGTTAATTAGGATTAGAGGGGGGATTAGGGGTTAATGACTAACGGTGTTAGACTTCCGTTAGTCATAAGGGTAGGTTGAAGTATTTTTTAAAACGTGAGGGGTATATGGCGAATTTGGAAACTCGAAAGGGTATATGGTGCAAAAAAAAATTTGTCAGGGGTATATTGTGAAAAACCGTAATGGTTTTGATTCTTGTATAGTTCTGTGATTGAGCCATGGAATGGTTCCATTTGCGTTTGATGATTTCTTGGTTATTTGTTTCATTTGATTGTAACCTATACTCTATCCGCATATTACATTTGTTCCCCATAACTTCTGACATTTTTGAGTTATCTTTGAGTATGTACTTTATCTTTATGATTTCCGACATCCTTAAATTATTCCCAGTTTGCGATAAATCTGACAACTTCTCGATATGTGTTTAAATGGTCTTAGACAAGACCCCCAATGAACAGAGCAGTATCAAACGATTCACATTAGATAAATCAAATCATGAAGGGAACTTTGTATAATATAAAATGTTGACAAGCCAAAATCACATAATAGCATAGACTGTGAGGGTTACAAGGAAACCTAACAATGCTCCTCCTATAACTTCAACCTCAGTGTGACCAATTGATTCTTTCAGAGTCATATACGAAGAATTAGAATTACTTCTGCCTAATTCTATCTCTCTCTCACCTCTAATTCTAGATCCAACTAATTGAGTACCACCTGTCTGTTCTTTACTAAAACCGTTCGCTTCTTCAATGAAACTTGAGCTTTTAGTGTTTCTCGCAGAATCAATGATATCTTCCCCGTCTTTCATTACAGACTTCATCTGGTCCTCCAGCAGCCGCCTGTTTAGTGTTCTTGCATGAATACCAACTTCTCTCCTTACTCCCTGACAACAAAAAGTTAAAAAGCAAATCAAATAAGCCCTTTAGATATATGTAATCATTCAGGAATATCTAACAGAAAGACAAATCTGTCATTTGTTGGTATATGATCATCAAACAAGTACACTTTCATGTCATTAAGTTAATTCGAGCTAATATCAAATCAATCAAATTTGACCATAAAATTCTATTCCTATCATAATACTTACACCCTATAAAAAAAATCTTATTATATCTATATAAAGTTGATGAGTTTTAAAAACACCGAAATGCTATCTATGAAAATAAGTGAATATAATCGAATTCCCGTCTGAAATGACAGAAATCTTAGAAATTGTATTTTTCTTGTTTAGAGCCAAGAAATGGTTCTGTATCTGCACTTAGGTAAGTTTTTGTGAAACTAGTATGTCTAAACTCTAAACCCGACTCTCAGGAAAAAGATGAGATTGCCTACCAAGAGGATCTAAAATGTGCAGCCAGAAGCAGAAATCATGTGACAGCTGACAGTCAACTGAAGCCACAATGCACAGAATCAGTATATTCTTTTACGAAAAAATACAAGAAGATCAAGACAGCCAGGTTCTGGTTCTATGTAAAAAAGGAAGACATCAAGACGTATCTCAAAACACAGGGCTGTTTTGCTAGAATGCATAATGTAATTAGCAAGACGTGAGACATGACAATTGACAGCTAACACAGATTGATAAATTAATACCTGTGCATCATACATAATAAGACCTGCGTAAACAACACTTATTCCAAATATTGAATCAGATAAGCCCCTGCATTTGAATAGATAAAGACAAGGTGTCAAAAACACAAAACAATGAAGTAACAGAAATGTAAAAAGTGAAGAGAATACAATTAGTAAAAAGATAATAGCAATTGCAAATAAGGTTGTACAAGGGTCTACCTCTCCAAGGCCAGAGATGTTGCAGCAGCCACAACTGCCTGTCAATTGGAAAAACAGAACACCTAAGAAATGCAAAAACATCAGCTTATACAAAGACATTAACTTTCATAGTCCTGTTAAAGGGTATAAATAATGTAGACATGCTACAACTGCAAGACAAAGGGCATTACTGCAATCACGAGTATGCTCAAGAAAGATCGGAACATAAACCTTGTTTTCTCAAATATAAGAACATGAGATAAAATTCATAGCACTCAAGCGTTCTGACAGCAAGCACTTTCACTTGCTTCATAAATCTATTCATGCCAAAAAGAAATATCACAACAACAGCAGTCCTATGCAAAAAAGCTTACATAAAAATTCCTTCACATGACAACTTGAATGAAGTCTCACAATTCAATGTTAAACACCAAAAAAGGTCTACGATACGTTAAATTGCTTATTAAAGAAAGAAAGGATCAAAGACTGGGACGGAAGGAGTAGTAAAGGTATATGATAAGTTTGCTTCATAAAACATCCTTGTTGACTGAAACAGCACATTCCACTTGATCTCTACGCAACACATGACAAAGTGCCCAAACACTCCACCTAATTTCTCTCTCAAATTCTGTATGGAAGTATTCCCTCTGTCTGTCAATAAACTTCCCATTTGCTTGTTTTAACCTCATCTCGAGTTCCCAATATAGGTTGTGTACCACTTTCATGAATAGTGAGCTAATGAACCTCACCCCGCTCATGCAGTCTTTCACATCTTTCACAAGAGAGTGCTAGGAAGGCTTTGTGGTGCACAAGATACAAAACAACATTGTCCTGACAACAAAGTTCTTAAGCCCCCTCAATCCCCTCTCCCAAAAGAAATACCCCCTGTATTCCAATCTAATAGTCATGTAAAGAGCATGCAAAAATTATTAAGGAGGTGTTGGCTATAGCATTGGAACTTAAAATGTACCGAAACAGATTGAATTGGGAACGCGAATATAAATGATCACAACTACTTGGATAAAATTTGGGTAATAGAAAAGAAGAGAGAAAATTGGGCCATCTCAACATAAAACTGACAAACATAATCAAGATAAAAAGAACTTAAAGACTACCTACCAGAACTCAATCTACCCATCAAACAGTGGGGAAAACCAATTTTTTTATATCTTTTACTTCCTATATTGTTCTCTTCCTCTCTTCCTCCCTGGACTTCTTAAAATCAAACATATGTTTAGTTGTCACAGAACATATAGGATGACAATCAAACAACAAAAGATAATAAGAAAATTCATAACAAACAAAAAAAAATCCAATAATTAAAGTAAATTGATACTCACAGAGGAATGTGTAGAAGGAAAGCCACCAGCTTGAATGGCAGCTCTTAGATCAAAATTTTTACCATACAACAAATTTGAAGTAAATGGCTTTGCTAATTGCCCAACAGCTGCTGATACTCCAGCTGCAATCAAAACCTACCCAAAATCCATAACATTAACAAATTTACCACAATCATTACATTTTACCTTTCAAATCAAAACAAAAAAAAACAACACTTATAGAGAAATTCATACAAATTGAAGGATACCCATTACATTAATTAAGAAAAAAAGAGAAGAAATCACCTTGTTTTGGGTAATTGTTAGAATATCTTCAAAACCAAGATGAAGTTGACAAGTGAATGTAGGAAAAGAAGAAGAATTTAGAGGGAAATGAAGTTGACCCAGATTAAGATTCTTCTTTTTCGGATGAAGAAAAGAAATGGGTGTTCGTGAATTCAAGGTATTGTGGAGAGAGCAGCAGTGGAGTGACATGGTTGACCAGTGAACAACACAAAGGAGAAAACTTTGCTTATGATTCTAATACGTGGGTTTTTAGTTAAGAATAAGAATGAGTGGCTGCAATGATTTTTATTTGAAAAGGGTTAAACCTTTTCTGTTGCGTCACACAATGTATGAAGAACAACTAATGTCATTAATGCCACATTTGCCGCAAATTATATCGTGCACATGTCCCTACGATGAGCATCGACTCAAGGGTATAAGTGGACTGCGGAAAGTCCATATATAGTCCAATCGAGTCCAGTTTGAACTTATTGAACTGGATTGGATTGAAAAATTTATGGACTGAACTTGGACTCAAATTTTCGAGTCCATATATTTCGGTGAATCTGGACTCATTTCCTTTGGAGTCAAAAAGTCTAATTCATTCCTAATATACTTTAGCATATATATAAGTTGTAATTACAAGGGCCCGGCCCAGTCAGATGGTATGAACTCTATCTCATGGGAGGCCAAGGGTTCAAATCTTGGTGGAAGCAAAAATTTCAATATTGTTGGGGAGGGGGTGTGGGGGGCTTGTTGGGCCTCCGGGTGAGTGGCGCATGCGAGGCGTCCCAGAGGAAATTAATCTTACCACGGGTTCGAAAGGCCCCAAAAAAAAAAAAAAAATATATATATATAAGTTGTAATTTCTTTGGTTTTATTTTGAAGTTTTAGACTTTTGAACATTGCCGCTTTAAATTTTTGCTAGCTGGCGCCTGATTTTTCAATTACCCTCCAAAGTGAAAAGTCTAAAGTTACCTTATTCTTCTACCCTTTTGTTAAATAAAATCATCAATGATAAATCTCCAACCCTAGTCCCTAGTAGTCGATTTAGTCATCTTCCTCAGTAGTCACTCCCTCGGGTTCTCCTCATTCTCTCGCTCTCTCTACCTTACATTCGTACTCGGTTTCTCTACCTCCTATACTAATTCATAACTCATCTAACTATATACATTTCCTTTTCTCTGTCTCCTCTCAACTTAGATTGAGGTCGATGATTGTTAAGAACTTGAGATTTTAAGAAAGCTTTTTAATTATTATTTTAGGTTGGGTCTTGTATATTGCAATTTGCTTTTTATTATAGACTTTAAAGATGGATGTAACTTACTTTATTTAATCGATGTAATGCTTTTATTTTTTCAAGTTTTAATTATGTGAAAACATTATGAACCTTAATTGGGTAAAAAGTCAATATAATATTCGGAGTGGACTAGACTGGATTCAAACTCAAGAAAAAAGATTCAAATTAGACTGGACTGGACTTCATTAGAGTTTTGATCGGATTTGGACTCAATTTCTCAAGTCCAAAAAACTTTAGACTATATTTGAATTTGGCAAAGTCCAATCGAGACCAACCAATTTACACCCCCGTGCGCATAACAAACGATGACGTCATTTTGCTTTTAGTGAATTGTTAGGCAATGTTCTCTTTCTATTGCCAATTGTGAAGAAAGTTGAGGATGATTTAACCTATTGCCAATTGATCTTAAAATAGAGCCTATTTGGACTTATATGAGATCAAATTAACACAAGAGAATAAGACATAAGTCCATTTCTGTCTAATTATTTGAATAAATGAGTGAAGTTTATTAGTTCAGATTGATGTTCCATTATCATACTTGAAACACTAAGCATACAATCTTTCTAAATTATATAAAAATATATATTTCCATGATCACTCCATATATAAACTCTTTTATTCCATTATACTGAAAATTTCTAAATTGTCTCCTCTTGATCAAACCACGGACTCTTCTTAGGCCTTTCAATGTTCCTAAGAGCCCTCCACACAGCACTATTGCACTTAAAACCAGATCCAAATGTTATTTGCCAAACTCTATCACCTCTCTTCATTTTAGTATTAGCTTCTAAGTAAGCTAACTCATACCAAACACTACTAGAAGAGGTGTTACCAAATCTCTCCAATGTTTTCCTTGATGCTTCCATGTGTTCCTTCGTGAGCTCTAAGTTCTTCTCGAATTCATCGAGCACTTTCTTGCTCGTAGCCAAGATGCAGAAGTGATCGAATGCTTGCTTGTAGTTCGGAATGTAAGGTCTAGATGAGTTGTTTTTAAAGAGCAAAGTAGTGAAGAATTGAAATTGTTCAGCAAATGGCAAGACTAGTGGCCCAAGAGTGGTGATGTTAGCCTTAACCGCATGTCCTCCAATTTCTAATACATCTTTGCTCACTGAGATGCCTAACTTTCCTTCTTCATCTTCTTTTAGGTATATGCTGTTGAAGCTTTTATTGTCTATCCCCTTATGGGTGCGAACCACCTATACATAGGAAGGAAGAGAAGCAGATCACCAAAATCACAGTTATTGCTGATGTTGTATCCTATGCATTCCTAACATAATAGAGTAGCTCTTGAATAAGAAGATCGTTGATTGTTGGTGATTACAACTCATGTGATAAATTTACACTTGAGGCTTGACAATTAATATCTAGATATTTTAGCCAACTCGGTTAAACATAATTATTTTGATGATAATTATGAATGAACTGATAATGATTAATCAAAATGAGTAATTATAACCAACACCCAAAAGAAAAAAAAATTGCTTCATAGGGAATGGGTAGTGAAGATATCATTTGAAGTGTAAGAAACAAAATTGTGTCCCATTATATATATTGAGTATGTGAGTAATCTAGTGGATGTCATCTTAGGTAACCTAGTTGATAAAGTCCCATGGGCTCGGTACCCAAAAATCTAGGATTGAATTCCGTTTACATCACTATCCTTTGTGTCTCTCTACGAAGCCAAAAAAATATTGTGAGCGATGTTTGTCTTTTATTAGTAATATTAAACCTTGATCTTTGGAATGATATGTGGATGGATATATAGAGATGTGTACCTGTTTTAACTCATACTTGGCCTTAAAACGAGCAAAGCGGAGATTTGAGAGAAGCATAGCAGCACCTCCCATTCTAAGGAAGCAATTAGAGAGCATCATATCCAAATCTTTTCCTGTATACCATGTATGGCTAACGATCTCGGTACTAACAACGAGTGCGTATGATCCCGGATAAACATTCAAGAGGTTTTGAGCCAAATCAATAGCCACAGTTCCAGCAGCACAACCCATGCCACCAAGATTGAAGCTCTGAATATTGTGCTTAAGCTTGTAATGATTGATTACCATGGCAGAAAGGGATGGTGTGGTGTTAAGTGTACTACAATTGACAATGAGAATAGATATGTCTTTTGGCTTGATTTTTGTAGCAGCTAAGAGATCATCAACAGCTCCAAAAATCACCATTGCTGCTTCTTCTCTAGATTCCTTAAGATTTTTGTTGAATCCAGGGTGAAATATTGTCTTGGGTAAATATGTTTCATCTCCAATGCCAGATAATTTAATAGCTTTCTCTTGAAATCTCAATGTTTTTTCATCGAAGTTACCTGATTTTCTAGCCAACTCCATAAATTTCTCCTTTGAAACCTGCCATGCATAACAACATATAATTTAATTTTCCTATGATTTGTATATGATTCTGCATATATATTAGTCTCAATACCACAAGAATCTATAAATATTCACCTTAAGCTCCTTTGGTGGGCAATAACAAGCAAAATCGACTAAGAAGGTAGGTCTTGGAAGAAGAAAGTTCACATAAACAAGATGAACCAAGTATAAGAGTCCTAGAAACATAATGACACTCGTAAAATCATAACCGAGGTCATAGTCATCCCATATGAGTTTGCCTAGTTGGGCACTACAAAATATGGCCACAAATGGCGCGATTAGAATGTAGAAGCCATGGTTAATTAGATATTGGTAGCCAAGCTTCACATATTTAAGGTTCACAGAGTTGAGAAAGTTGGGTACACCTCGTCGAACCTTAATTGAAAAATTAAGGGATCCTGCATAAGGACCAACATCTTGAACTCCTGTATTAACAATATCTGTGGACAAATTTTCTATCTTAGTTGACATACTTATAATGGTCCTTATGAAAAAGAGAGATAATATACAACTTGAAGAAATTTGTATGTAAAATATAAAAATAAACTATGAAAGTGGGTGGTCCAAAAGACTAATAGATCTTAGCATGAATATATAAACTTGCACATTTTAAATTAACAAGAGTTGGGAGAGATGTGAGGGTCAGAAGATTTAAATTAACATAATAGAAGAAATGACGTCGAGGTTTAGACAGGAAACACATGAAAGTAAATGAGAGAGGAAGTTGATAACAAACAAAGGGGTGTTTATATGCATGAAAGCGTAGAAGTGGCAGGTTTTTTGTAACCAAATCAAAGAGCTTGCATCGTGTAGAACTGCTTTGTTGCTGCAAGCATAGTCTGATACCCCAATTTAATTTGCCTCTCACAGTCTCACTATGATGATGGTGATTGGTGATGGTTATCATTCTTGCTCCCCTATAACAAGAACAAGTTGCTATCCATGTATTAAGCGTAGCCGAATCTTAAACGTTAATCATTTTATTTGTGCTTAGATAAACAACGATACTACGGGATGAAAATCTTGACACAAGTACCTTTTTTTTTTTATTAGTAAGGAGAAGACTCTATTGAACTAGAAGCTGTTGCAATCAAGTAATTCAAATCCAGTTTTACCGGTCAAGCTCTTGGGAGGGGGGGGGGGGGGAGGGGAGGGGAGGCGGAGGAAAATATAAAAGAAATCCATCCCTAACTCCAAGAACCGTAGTTCGTAAGAATCAAATCTGTAAGACTGCAATCTTGAAGTCATGAGGTTAAACTTCTACAAACAACACTACATTAAGTACTGTTAGAATGAGGAATACTCCCTTCGGGAGGCTATGCATATTATTCATCATATATATATATTAGGGTACAAGGATACCTAATTACCATAAATACATTAGGTTAATTATGTATACAAAGATACTACACATATTTACAATATATGTACTCTAACACACCCCCTCAGTTGGAGCAGGAGGAGGACGAATGCTCAAACTGGAACGAAAATCTGCAAACAAGGGTTGAGGAAGTCCCTTGGTGAAGATATCTGCAAATTGGGAGGAAGAAGGCACATGGAGTACACGGATAAGACCAAGAGCAACCTTCTCACGAACAAAATGTATGTCCATTTCCACATGCTTTGTACGCTGATGTTGAACTGGGTTATGAGACATGTACACAGCACTAATATTATCACAATAAACAACTGTGGCCCGCTTGAGCGGACAATGTAACTCTAGAAGAACGTTGCGAATGGAGGCGGTTTCAGCTACTACATTAGCGACACCCCTATATTCAGCTTCGGCACTGGAACGAGACAAGGTGGCTTGCCGCTTAGAGGACCATGAGATAAGATTATCACCAAGAAACACACAATATCCCGAAGTAGAACGACGAGTATCCGTGAGGTTAAACTTCTACAAACAACACTACATTAAGTACTACTTGGTTCTTAACATGCATATATGAATTCCATACTTTAAGCACTTCTAATTAACATACTATCGGGATGCTAATGATCAACATAAATCAACATAAGGAGGAAAGGAATTGGGGTTGATTCAAGTAGTCGAGCTTTCCCATCTCCACCTAACCAAGTCTGGGGGAAGTTGTTTGTAATAGGGGGCCTAGGGGCGGTGATGATATTTCTTACCTACTTTTTAAAAAAAATTAAAAAAGGAAAATCAAGACACTAGAACCTCCAAAGCACCCCTAGTAGAATTTGATAGGGTTAGTTGGACAAAAGAATCATTTTTTGATGTGCGATATTCGTATTTCTTACTACATTATAGAAAATCTGTTCCATTTCTATGGACAAAAAATCGTAACGGAGCTGCTATATAAATACATTAATTCATAGCATAGGTATATTAGGGAAATATAAATGCAACTAAAAGAAACTAGGACCAAGATAGTAGTTGCATTAGAAACGGAAATCAATCTGCTATATCCTTCAGCTTTCGAGATGTAAGGACTATAAAGACAATTCATCTTACTTTTTCTGAATACCCATTCCCTCTAAGTAACCTACTATTAATACATCAGTTCCCCTTGACTTGCTTCCTACTCCAGCTCCCAATTATTCCACTTTTTCTTTATTGGAAGTGGACCTCGCCGAAGTGTGAAAGTATATGTACCTTGCATAGTATTATTTACATTCATTATCAACCTAAGTTAATACTGCCTGTCACCAAAAAAACCTAAACAAAACACAAGAAACATCTGTATATAGCATTCAGCATCAGCACACAACATCATCTGTCCGCATTAGCAGATGAATCAGGCTTCTCCGCTGCTGGCGCAACATCTTCGATCACAGTTGCAGTCGGGGCAACATCAGTTTCAACATGGACATGATGTTGCCCAGTCTTGAACACAAATGCGCATTCCTTTTTCTTGCAAATGCTCCAACAATAATGTGCATCCTAAAGGTAAAAAAAATTTATATTAGAATATTTCCGTAAATCGAAAAAATAGAAGAAATTCAAAAAAAAGAAACCAAAAATAATACCTTAACATGTAATATGAAACTAGACCATACCCGACGGGGACCGTCCTTCTGGGTTTGTTCATGACACACACGTCACAGATATACTCAAATTCACCCGGGGCTACACAAATTCTCGTCATCATAGGAGAAATCTGAAATAATATTTGGCCAGCACAGGCTCCAGTTTTCAAGTGTACACCAAGTTGTCAATGTTGCAGACACAAAGTTCAGACTAAATGCAAAGTGCAAAGATACCAAACTGAACCACTAAGCACATATAAGACGAGAAAAAACAGTCATTGGCTATCAAATACTTAAAGATCATAAGAAACACAGTCACAGAGATCCTACATATGTGCCAGGAGTTACTATTGGGACTTGCCTAAATTGTATTGAATCAATAGAACATTCAGTACATCCTTTTATTATTTGAAACATTGAAGCATGACACAAGACTTTAGGATAGGAGAGAGATAGAAAGAGACAAATAATGGACCCCATGTGTTAAACGAGAGAGACATAGAATATATTGCAAAAAATGTCAATGTTGCAAGTAATATGCAACTTCCTAAATTGGAAAATGTTGCCAAGAAAAAATATTAATATGGTAATGCCTCAAAATTTCGGAGGTTAAAGTCATAAGACTATCAAAATTTAGAGGTTAAAGTCATAAGACTATCAAAAGATCACTATGGATTAGGAAAAATGACCGCCATAGGTCTCACAAATGACCTCTATGGGTCCAAGAAAAGCCTCTAATAGGAAAAAAACAGAGAAAATGATCATACGGAGGATCATAAATATCATATAAGATGATCACACAACACAGAACATATGGAGGGAAATAATTGTGGCCATCATAACAATGATGAACAAATCAAGAGGAATAATAGGAGGAACAAGAATAGTGCCAGAATTTGGGAAATGACAACTCAGAAATGATGTTGAGATCATGAAACTGTTTAGAATGAATGCCCAAAAAATTCAGAAATAAGAGTGGTTTCAAAGACAAACCAAAAAATTGTGAAGGATCCCGAAGTTGAGAACTCATAACATCCTAAAGAGCATTTTAATATGCAATTAGCAATAATGATCAGAAAGTCGTGCAAGAGAGTTAGATTACCAGCCAGATCCAACCAACAGAAATACAGTAGCAACCCATCACAACAAACCCAGAAAACAGTGGATACAATTTGATTCACAAATGAACCACAAACTAAAAAAAAAAACCAAATTCACCAATAAACCACATAGTACTCCAAATACTTCGCCACAAAATACCAATTTCTATAATCAGCACCTTAATGAAATCAATCAATAGAAGTTCAAGGAATGTTGACGCGAACCCAAATCATCCAGAAGAAGAAGCATGATGTAGCAAATTTGAATCAAGATTGACTCAAGAAGAAGAAATTTTCGCATCAATCAACAAGAAACTTGTAGATTCGACATATTTCAGCCAAAAAGTCAAGAAAATCGAGATGAACAAGCTTAGCTCGGCTTAATACCTCATTGAATCAATATAGAAATTTTTTCTTTTTAGAAGAAACAGATCTTCGAGCCATTAATTTGAAAACTTCAATAAAACCCAGATTCTCCATCTTCAAATTTGAGAATTCCAGATTCTTGATGAAACCCTGAAACCTCCAATGCGGAGGAAAAAAAAAACGAGTTCAGTCAGCAAAATTCGCTGAACAATTATGCGAACCCATTGCTCGATAATGAAACCCAGGATTGAATCAAAGTTGCAGAAAAGAATTCGCAAGAATCAATCACCAGATTTTGACGAGTAATTCAAACACGAATTTGTAACTAAAAAATGTGTAAGAAAAGAAGAATTGAAGATTTTACCCCAAAATTCTAGGGTAACCAATCATATGCATCCAAAGAAGGCAAAGTAACCAAGAAGGCAAAATTACGAAGAACACCTAAAGATTAATCCCAATTTTTCTTCCTTCTTCCTCAATCAGTGTGTGATTAAACCAACTGAGAGGCCAAAACTTTCTTTTGGGTTTTCTTGTTTCTTTCGAAAGATAAAACCAAATAATTAATACATAACAACATGTTAGGACTCTAAATATTATATGTGTATGATTAGGATTATCATATGTGTTAGGATTCTTGTCCGTAGGATGTATAAATACTTTATTGTGATGAATGCAAGAACGCAACCTAATTTAACACTTTAGACGCCATAGACTAAAATTTCTCTATACCCAAAGTCTGAAAAAAAAAAACCGAAACCCAAGGCTCGGTTTTTTCTCTTTGAATCAACCGAACCAAATTTACATCCTAAGCTTCGATTTTTTTTCGAACCTCTTCTTGATTGTTCATCATAGATTCTTCTATTCGAACGAACAAGCCAAATCTGGATTATCGAAATCAAAATCAACGAAGAACGCGCCGCAGGAGGAAAGCACCGCACATCCCATATCGCCGAACGTCAAATCTGGCCGCACCGCACAACTTGTTGTGCACGAAACCCCAGAAGAGAGAGACAGTGAGTGCTAGACCCATACATAATTACACCTCACCTGCTATATTTTCGTGATTCTTCAAGCCCTTGGTCAATGGATGCCGACGGCATTTCTTTTTCAAAGGCTCGTGAATATGGCCCAGTTGATGACAACAATTGCGATTTTCCCTAAATCAATTGGCAATTGATTGACCACAGCAAATCAAACACAAAGGTGCACCATACAAACAGAGCCATGATGGCACGTGAGAAACACACCAGCGCTGCTGGTCCGAGCGGTACGCGTGGGGGTGGTGGGGCTGATGCTACGCTGCCTCGTGATGCTATGTCTGCAGGTTTAGCAGGCATTACTACTGAACAATGGAAAAATCTTTTGGATTTGTTAACTCTTCCTAAACCAAAAGATCGATTGAATGGAAAATCTTTGTGGATTTTAGATACAGGTGCAACTCATCATGTCATATGCACTTTATCATATTTACAAGATGCACGGAAAATTGATGGATGTCCGGTGGGTTTGCTGGATGGTAGTTCTGTAGAGGCTACCCATGAGGGAGATTTGATTCTTCCTGGAAATCTTAATATTACTAATGTTTTATTTGTGCCTAGTCTAGGCTGTAATTTAATTTCTATCCCGTAGTTATTAGATTCTGCAAATTGTATTATTCAATTCACTAAGACATCGTGTGTATTACAGGACCACAAGATGAGGATGTTGATTGGAGCGGGTGAGCGGGAAGATGTACTTTTCTTTTTTCGAGGTGTTCCAAAGGTGAAGATCCTGGCTGTGGATGGATTGGCATCGATAGATATCTGGCATAAGCATTTGGGTCACCCTTCGGAGAAAGTTCTGCGTCATTTACCGTATGTGAGTCCATCTAGTATTAGTAGTTGCAATAAAGATGGATGTGATGTCTGTTTTCGTGCCCATCAACCTGGAACTAGTTTTCCTAAAAGCAATAGTAGAGCTAGTAGAATTTTTGAATTAATTTATTGTGATTTATGGGGGTCATTTCGAACTAAGTCTGCTTGTGGTGCTTCATATTTTTTGACTATAGTAGATGATTTTTCCCGCACTGTTTGGACGTAATTATTATATAATAAATTGGAAGTTGAGACTATGTTTCTGTATTTTGTGGCTTTGGTTTATCGCCAATTTGAACAGAAAATAAAATGTGTGCGCAGTGGTAATGACACTGAAATTAATTGCCTGAAACCTTATTTTGTGACACAAGGGATCATTTTTGAACCTCTTGTGTTAAAACTCCACAACGGAATGGTAGAGTTGAGCGGAAACATGGACATATTTTAAATGTTGCCCGTGCTTTGAGATTCCAGGCTAATCTACCTTTGAAATTTTGGGGGGATTGTGTGCAGGCAACTTGCCATTTAATAAATAGAACTCCCTATGTTATTCTTGATTATAAGACCCCATATGAGTGTTTGTTTGGTAAGCCCCATACGATAACAAATATCAAGATTTTTGGTTGTTTGTGTTATGCCAATAATATTTATCATGGGGGTGGTAAGTTTGCCAGTAGGAGCCGTCGATAAGTTTTTGTTGGTTACTCTTATACTCAGAAAGGATGGAAAGTATATGTGTAATACCCCTCATGATTGCTTTAAAGGGATTTAGCAGGCTACTCATTCTAACAAGATACATCTTTCTTTTAGGGAGCTCATTTCCTTAGTTACTCTACAGTTAAGCGTGCTTGGCTGGGAGTAGTCCAATGATGGGTGACCTCCTGGGAAGTTTCTCAGGGTGCGCATGAGCGAGGACAAAATGCGCCGAAAGAACTTGTGTTGGTTATTGAGGACAGTTGGCCATGGATGCGCATTGGTGACGATATACTGGCAAACAATATTTTCTTTCCCGTGATGTGAAGTTTCTTGAAAATCAATTTCCTTTTGCCGTGTCTAAACCTGTGAATGAGTTGGTTGTTGGGGGACAAGTAGGAGTGGGTGAATTTTGTGATGAGGAGATGTTTATGCCTGTTGTTGAAGTTCCCGTTGATTTTGAAGGGGAACTTGGGGCAGGCGGGGGCGTGGAGGTGGCACCGGCTAGAGTGGCCGGGCCACGTGTCGAGGTCGTGGCGCCTCGTGCGTTGGGGGATGGTGCGCTGGGTCTTGAAGGCGTGGCCATGGAGGTTGGTGTTCAGGGAGGGAGTAGGGAGGATGATTGAGAAAATTTGGGACGAGGGAGACGAACAAAAATCCCAAATAAAAAGTTGCAGGATTATGTGACTCATACTGTAGTGAAAAAGAAAAGTTCATCAACTCAGGCACCCGTTTCAGCATCGTCCTCAGGTACTCCCTATCCTATTACACATTATGTTAGTTGTGAAAAGTTTTCTGATAAACATCGCTGCAGGGAACCCTCCAAAGTCATCTAAAGAAGCTATGAAACATGAAGAGTGGCGTGAAGACATGGGGGCTGAGATAAAAGCTCTGGAGGATCAAGGCACTTGGGAATTGCAACCTCTTCCTCCCGGCAAGAAGACATTGGGGAGTAAGTGGGTGTATACAGAAAAATATCATGAGCAGGGAAAATTGCAGCGATTGAAGGCCATATTAGTTATATTTGGTCATCATCAGGTGGAAGGAATTGATTATAATGAAACTTCTCCCCCTGTAGCAATAATGACAACGGTTCTTACTTTCCCGGCTATTGCAGCTGTGAAAAAGTGGGATATTAATCAGATGGATGTCCACAATGCATTCTTACATGGTGATTTGGAGGAAGAAGTATATATGAAAATTCCTCATGGTTTTCAGGATGGAAATACTAATTTGGTGTGCAGGATGAAAAAATTGGTGTATGGTTTGAAGCGGGCACCTAGGTGTTGGTTTGCAAAATTGACCACTGCTTTGAGAGCCTATGGGTTTAAGCAGTCTTATTCTGACTATTCCTTGTTCACTTTGACTAGGAAAAACTTTTGCTAAACTAAACTTTTGCTTGTCCCCCAAGCTAAAATTTTGCTTGTCCTCAAGGAAAACTACACAAATGAGTTACAAGGTATAATTGTTTCACCCCATAGAAAATGCAGTTCGAAAGTATTAGTAGACTCAAAATCAATCAAGAAGGCATGCATCATCGTCAATCAATTATATCAAGCCAACGACCAATCACCGAGAAAGACAATCAAGCAAGGTCACTGTGCATATCATGCAGATGCTAAGATGGTTCTTTCAAGGGAGGGACACTCTTCTCTCATTTTTGTGGCAGGCAAAAGATGTGCCCGATCACTCTCCATTCCCACCATATGTCCCTTCCCAACTCACTACTCTCGTGTGTTTAGAAGGTAACATAATGACACTCAACCTAGTTCAGTCGACTCAGAAATGACACTTACTCTTTAACTTTGATCCATTGACTCACTTTCGATTCAAAAATGCAACACATAAATATCAAGAGGACTTTTAAAGGTTGTAATGGGGCTGAGGTTAAGGGTATGGAAAGATTTGGGAAAGTGGTGGATAAACCAAGCATGGAGGAGCATAGACTAGTAAAACTAGGCCAATGAGACCTTCATGACTTCAACTACTAACATCTCTAAAAATAGCACTCACATTCACTTTCTCAACTCAATCACCATTTTCACTTTCCTTGAACTTGTTTTGCTTTTCAAACAACAGTTTATTCAATAATTCAACCTTTTTGTTCTTTTACTTCCATTTGTTCTTTTTTTTTTATTTGTTGTTTGAACTTCTTTTCTTTCTTTTTCACACATGAAGTAATAAGTCGATCATACACCTATAATGAACTAACTCCGACTAGCACATATCACAACATACATAACTATCAAGACAACCCAATCACTCAACTAATGCTCCCCCAAGCTAGGCTTGGGACAAGAATCAAATAAGGCTGAGGGGCTTGTAATGACGATTAGTAATCAAAACTGTCAGAAAGGCTTCAGCAGGGCTAGAGATGGAATAATGTAATCAATTACAACTCTGGAGCTAGAAATTATGAAAAGAACGCCTCTATCATGTCAATCATGTATGCACATTAAATTTTCAAAGAGTACATGATCAAAATCAAGATCAATGTCATAACCGAAGAACTAATCACACAACAAAGAGGAAGACTGGATGAAAGGTAGGCATCCATGGCTCAAGAAAACTCACTGTCTAACCAACTTAGCTCCACAATCAATGCAAGTGCCATAAGTATCATGCAATCAAGGGTAATGGAAGATTGAAAATCAACTCATGACTAACAAATACTCATGCCAACTATCATAGATTAAGAGTCCGAAAAGTCATTCAAAAATTTTGGGGCACAGGGAAACAATCATGCAACTCATAACTCATGTCAAGCTCGTATTTTTGGTATTTTTTTCAGCAATATTTGATTTTTTTTTTGAAAGGAAAAATGAAGCTAACATAAGGAAAGCAATGAAACTAAACTAACTACACTACAAAGCAGTAAAAAGAGAGGAGAGTACCTACAAAGATTCTCCCCCAAGCTGAACTTGGCAATGGCCTCATTGCAGCAAGGGAAAGGAGAAAGAACAGGGTCGTCAACCGTCCAAGGAAGCATCAGGATCATCATCCTCCATGTCCTGGGCACCACTGGTTCCTGGAACGCTGTAGCTGGGGTTCCATGTATACCATGAGGGATGGGGACCTTCCTCAGAAATCCGATGAGTCCTACAATACTCATCGTACAAGGGGTACAGTGCCAAGTGATGGTCAGTCTGTAAGGTAGTAACCTGCTGGCTAAGTGCAGTCATGCCAAGCTCCAACCTCTGTAGGGTGCTCGTCATCTCCTGAAAATCAAAATCACCAGCATATGGGGGAGGGGGAGCAGAAGAGGAAGGACCAGCGTCATCATCAGTGTGCAGGCGCCTACTGTATGTGCGCTGGGGTAACTCAGGAGTGGGGGTGGGGAAATCCTGGCCCTGGATGGGGAGATGGTAATGCGCCTGTCCAGGCCGCATGCGAGCTAGGGGATCAGGAAGAATGATGGAACGCTGGCTACCTATAAACCACTGATAACGACCCGGCCCAGCTCGCTCTATCCAATGAAGAGAGTCAAGATAAGTAGCATCTATAAGGGTGGGACCGGGGACCGGGGCGTAGCGGGATTCGTCAAACCCCGCTATCTGTCGAGCAAAGAGGGTAATAAGCCCACTATTGACTATGGGGCGGGAAAAGAAAATGCCATCAGCGCGGCGCTTGGGGAAGGTGGTGGCAATCCGCTCAAACTGTAGAGCAACCTGATGGGGGATATTATATTGAAATGCTTTTTTTTGTCCCCTAGACAAGTAGCTACCTATTAGATAAAGCTCGTCCCCCCGCAAGTTGTTCCCTTCAACCCGCCCAAACAAAGTCCAGGACATAAATCGTTGCCAAATTTTGAAGATAGGGTGGTGAATGTAAGTGGCCTTACAATGTTGCAGGTTGACTGGGACCTCACTACCTGTAATGCTAAAATAACATGAACCATGATTATACCCGTCAGGATGACCATGACCAATATCCCCCCTATTGACGATTCTTAAAATGTTAGCAAATTGGGGTAGGGAAAGACAAAAGTCCTGGTTGAGCAATCGGTAAGAAACATAAGAAATAGAACCAGACCTAGGCTTAGTAACTTCAAAGCTACTATAGAATTTAAGCACTAGACTCCTATAGGTATTCACATGAACATTATAGAGGGCTTCCATGCCAATTATATTCATAAAACTTTTAAAATCATTGGCAATTCCCAAACTATTCAAAAATTCAATATCTAAAAAGCGGGTAGGAAGTACCTCGCAATCTTTCAGTCGTTGAAAATTTTCCTTCTGCTGTTCAGACTTGAAAACCACCTCGGGAAAATCTTCATCCGGTGTAATTGGTGGGGGTGGTGCTGGTGCCCTAGCCCTTGAAGATTTTCCACGTGATCTTCTTGCTTCTGCCATGGATGCCCTTTGAAACTCTTGGTAAAACTCACAAAAGAAGGGAAGTGGAGAGATGAAGGTGGAGATGGGCAGAGAAGAAAGAGGGGAAAGTAGTGAGAGAAAAAGTAAAGGGTGAAGAAAGGTGGTGATTTCTTGAAGGTGGGAGGTATTTTAATGGAGGTAAAAGGTGAAGGATGGGAGGATGGAGGAAGAAGATGAAGTGGGAGGTTAGGGTTTTGAGAGGAGAGAGAGAGAATTGGGAAAATTGAAAGATGAAATGAGAGAGAAAAAGAAAGGGCTCGGTTTTTTTAATCGCGATTTCCACCCAGCCGCCCGATCGGGCGTGTTATGTTTAATTTGTGAGGGCTGGAAATTGTTGCGGGCCTGATCGGGCGGGGTTCGCCCGACCTGATCGGGCGGGGTTCGCCCGACCTGATCGGGCGGGGTTCGCCCGACCTGATCGGGCGAAGGCACTTCCTTGGCATTTTTCTTGGAATTTTTTTTTGACGGACAGGCGCCCGTTCGGGCGAGGTCGCCCGGTCTGATCGGGCGAAGGTCTTTTTTTTCAGCTGTTTGCTCCAGATCAAGTTTTAACTCGGGCCCGATCGGACGGTTCTTGCCCGACCAGATGGGGCGGTCTGTGAATTTGCGCTTCGACGCTTGCCTTGGTCTCCTTAGTGCTTGGGGCAACTCATGGCTCATGGAAACTAACCACCCTGCACAAAATAGGCTTCAAATGGATTTTAGTACCCTCTCACTCACTCACTAAAAAGAGCAAAACTAAGAAGAAAAGAAAGAAATCTAAGTGAAAAAGAAGAAAAGATACGGTTTGCCTCCCGCAAAGCGCTGGTTTATGAAGGTCCCGCACGACCATGTTACCTCATCACTTATGTCTCAGAAAGAGTAGATTCAAAGCGAATCTCCTCTACAAGGCCTATAAAAGCACCCTCATGGTACAACTTCAAGCGTTGTCCATTCACCTTGAATTTCTCACCTCCATTCTTAGAAATTTCAACTGCTCCATGTGGCTTAACATCAGTCACCACAAATGGTCTCGACCATCGAGACTTGAGTTTTCCAGGAAAAAGTCTCAACCTCGAATTGAATAGTAATACCTTGTCACCCACATGAAATTCCCTCTTTTCTATCATCTTGTCATGAAACTTCTTCGTTTGCTCCTTATAGAGCTTGTGATTCTCATAAGCTTCGAATCTAAGCTCATCCAATTCATTCAATTGAAGAAGTCGTGCCTCACCTGCAGCTTGCAGGTCCAAGTTAATTTCTTTAGTAGCACATGCAGATAGATACTCCATTTCAACTGGTAGATGGCAAGCCTTGTCGTACACCATTCGATATGGAGTTGTTCCCAAAGGAGTCTTAAATGCAGTGCGCAGAGCCCAAGGAGTATCATCAAGCTTCAAGGACCAATCTTTCCTTGCTTTGGTGACTACTTTCTCCATAATCCTCTTAATCTGTCTGTTGGACACCTCTACTTGGCCACTGGTCTGTGGGTGGTAAGCCAAGCCAACCTTGTGAGTGACCCCATGTTTTTTCATCAAAGCCTTAAAAGTGCTCTTACGGAAGTGGAAACCTCCATCACTGATGACAACTCTAGGCACACCAAAACGGGGGAAAATTATTTTCTTGAACATCTTCATCACCACTTGAGAGTCATTGGTTGGTGATGCTATGGCTTCAGCCCATTTTGTCACATAATCAACACCTACCAAAATGTACCTGTTTCCACAAGAAGTAGGAAATGGTCCCATGAAATCGATTCCCCAGACATCAAAAGGTTCAACCTCCAAAATACCTGTCTGTGGCATTTTCTGCCTCTTGGAAATATTACCGGTCCTTTGGCAAGCATCACAAGACACACAAAAGGCGCGAGCATCCTTGAAAATTATAGGCCAGTAAAATCCACTCTGAATGACTCTATAGGCTGTGGCTTGGGAGCCTAGATGACCACTAGAGGACATGCTATGACAATGTTGTAGCACTCCCTCAATCTCCCAATCTGCAACACATCTACGAAACATCCCATCAGCACATTTTTTTATATAAAAAGGGATCCTCCCATAAATACCTTTTAGCATCATGATAGAACTTTTTGCGCTGCTGATAAGTAAGATCAGGGGGATGAGATCCGTCAATACAGTAATTAGCAAAATCAGCATACCAAGGGGATTGGGTAGATACAACAAGGAGATGATCATCAGGAAAACAATCATCGCTAGGGCCATCTGAGCTCGACTCAAACCTCAAACGAGAGAGATGATCTGCAACAACGTTCTCAGCACCCTTCTTATCCCGTATCTCCAGATCAAACTCTTGAAGAAGAAGAATCCATCGAATGAGCCTCGGCTTTGCCTCCTTCTTGGCCAACAAATACTTGAGGGCGGAATGATCAGTGTGAATAATGACTTTCGAACCAATGAGATAGGTTCGAAACTTATCAAGGGCATAAACAATCGCAAGGAGCTCCTTCTCAGTAGTAGCATAATTTATTTGAGCTCCATCCAAGGTTTTACTTGCATAGTAGATGGCATGCAACACCTTATTCTTCCTTTAACCAAGCACTGCTCCCACAGCATAGTCACTAGCATCACACATAATCTCGAACGGCAAATCCCAGTCCGGAGGTTGTATGATTGGAGCAGTTATCAATGCTTTCTTAATCTTGTCAAAGGACTCCAAGCAAGCATCAGTGAAATCAAAAGTGGCATCCTTAAGCAATAATTGAGTTAGGGGTTTCGCGACTTTGAAATTTTTTTTATAAAACGACGATAAAAACCCGCGTGACCAAGAAAACTCCTCACTCCCTTGACATTCACGGGAGGAGGAAGTTTCTCAATCACCTCAATTTTTGCTCGGTCAACTTGGATGCCACGTTCAGAAACAAGATGACCAAGTACCACTCCTTCATTGACCATGAAGTGGCACTTTTCCCAATTCAAGACCAGATTAACATCACAACAACGCGTAAGAACCTTAGAAAGATTATGCAAATACATGTCAAAGTCAGAACCATAAACACTAAAATCATCCATGAATACCTCCATTATAATATTCTCAATGAAATCTGAAAAAATGGCCATCATACATCTTTGAAACGTTGCAGGGGCGTTACACAAGCCAAAAGGCATTCGGCGGTAAGCAAAAGTGCCATAAGGACATGTGAACGTTGTATTCTCCTGGTCTTCGGGGTGAATAGGAATCTGAAAGAAACCAGAATATCCATCCAAATAACAGAAAAAGTTATGATTTGCTAATCTCTCAAGCATCTGATCAATAAAAAGGAGGGGGAAGTGATCCTTCAGAGTGGCCGTATTTAACCTGCGATAATCAATGCACATACGCCACCCCGTGACAACACGAGTAGGAATAAGCTCATCCTTATCGTTCTTAACAACTGTTGTCCCCCCTTTCTTAGGAACGACTTGTACCGGACTCACCCACTTAGAACCAGGAATGGGGTAGATGATGCCAGCGTCAAGTAGTTTCATTACCTTTTTTTTCACCACCTCATGCATATTAGGATTCAAACGATGCTGTGGTTGTATACATGGACGGTGGTTCTCTTCCAGATTTATTCTATGCATACAAAAGTCAGGGTTAATGCCCTTGAGATTGTCAATGTTATACCCAATAGCTTTCTTATACATGCGAAGCACAGGACAATGTAGTTTGCATACAAAAGCTGGCTATCATCGAGTTTAACACTCACGATCACAGGACAATTCTCTTGAGCATCAAGAAATGCATATCTAAGGTGAGAGGGTAATGGTTTTAATTCTACCTTCTTTACCTGTGGCTCAGAAGTGGAACATGTAGTTTGCATTACCTCAAAACCTTCGGCCTCATCAGTGTCAAAGCCATCCAAAGTAGTTACCTCATCATCACCTTCACCTTTTGAGGCTCCAAAAGTAAGAATAGCCTCCAACGGATCATCTAACAAGGCGCGAGGAGCATCATATCCAGCAACCTCCTCTATAACATCAATCCTGCAACAAGTGTTCTCAAGTATAGGAGACTTTAGAGCATTAGAAAGCTTAAAAGTCACAGTATCATCACCAACACTCAAAGTAAGAGAACCAGACTTGACATCAATAACAGCACCAGTAGTACATAAGAAAGGTCTACCCAAGATGATGGGGATTTGACTATCCTCTTCCATATCTAATACTACAAAATCAACAGGTATATAGAATTTTCCAACCCGAGCAGGAACATCCTCTAAAATACCCAAAGGATATTTGGGCGGGCGCGGATGTGTCGTCGTTGTGCACCGCACCCGGCCAAAGATAAAATTTCTCCTACTCTCTTCTACACTAAGGCAGTATAGTGGAAGTAGAGGTCGTATCCACAGGGAAACAGGGACGAGTTTAGTACTCAGCGTGATTCGAAACCTAGATTAAGCTAAGGGCCGAGAAACCTAATAATAATTACAAAGAGGGGTTTCAAGTTGATTTATAACTAAACTACAACTAACTAGCATATAAACAAAATGAGAAATCAATTATAGGAAGATCTTGAATCCGATTAACATTCACTTCAATTCATTATCGATCCTTGAACCTCCACTCTAATTATTTCCATAATTATCTATTGTCGAGAATTAATCTCGTGTTCTCCTTATTCTTAGTTGAATAGCACGATCAGCATGACTATAAAACCCTAACCAAAGGATAACCTAGTCCGATAGCGGCTAAGTTCAATCCAATAGCAGCAATAAACACAGAGAACCAACAGACCTGCTAACGCCATACAAGCGATAAACATTCAACAGTTAATTCAATTTCCCCAAGAAATAACCAAGATGATCAGCATCTAAGCTACTCCCTAGTTTGCTACCAATTGATAAAAGAATAAAACAATCCGATTCTATTCTTAAATCTAGCATTAGATTAATTACACAATCAAACTAGCAACGTTCCTAGCATAATCATGCAAAAATCATAGAAAGCAAGCATAGAAATTAAACCATAATCAAAGGAAATAGAAAGAGAGGAAAGATCTCACAATAATGCTTGAAGCTCCATATTAATCTCGTTCAAGAACGGTTCAAGCTACAATTGGCATAGCATAAGCCAATCCCATAATCGAAATCTACAAAAACTAAACTAGAAAATAAAAACTAAAAAGAGAAGACAACAAGAGAGGAGTGGAGTTTTGGAGACTCCCTCTCCTTGTGGTTGCTGCCCCCCCTAGGTCCAAAAACAACTTTAGTATTTATACTAAAGCTCAAAAATCAGCCCGACATTTAGACCGACCTAGGGGTCGCGAGGTGCGAGTCTGGTCGCACCGTGCGAAGGGTGTTCTGCCTTCCAAAACGAGCTGAAGCCCAGCGCCAAACCAAGCAGGTCGCACCGTGCCAGATTACTCGCGAGGTGCGAGCAAGAAGGTCGCGAGGTGCGACCTATCTCGCGAGGTGCGAGATGCTTGCGCTGGGCGTTGCTGTTGGACGAGGCTGCTGGGCGACGAGCTGGGCGAGCGATGGGCGAGGCTTGGAGCTTGGTTGTGTGCTGCTGGGCTATGCTTGGTGCTGCTGTGATGGGCGAAGCTGCTGGGCATGCGATGCTCACGAGAGCCTGGCTTGGCGAGCTTGTGGTGATGCTTAGGCTTGCGGTGATGCTTGGGCTTTGCTCGGCTCAAATGCACTTCACCTTGGAAGCTCGGAATACATGACGTTAACACCAATTATCTAGCAAAGCTCCGAACTTCCGCTAAGGGTTAAATAAAACATGAACGTTAACAATTACAATCAAACCCTTAGCAAAGTGCACCCAAAGTTACGTAAATACTACGTGTAACTTGAGCGTATCAATATTTCACAGAACGATCTGCCATCTGCAAAGTAATCTGCGTGCACTTTAAGACTCCCATGTTCAATTTATTACAAATAGATAAAGGCATAACAGATACACTAGCTCCTAGATCACATAAAGCCTTATCAATAAATAAAGCACCTACATGACAAGGGATGGAAAAACTACCAGGATCCTTGAGTTTTGGTGGGATTTTATTCTACAATACAGCACTACACTCTTCAGTTAGAGCAACTCTATCTAGACCACCAAATCCTTCTTCTTAGTGATCATATCTTTCAAAAACTTAGCATACACAGGTACTTGAGAAATTAAATCAGTAAAAGGAACTGTTACCTCAAGGTTCTTGACCATGGCCAAGAACTTACCAAGTTGTTGATCGACCTTTGATTTTTGCATCCTGTGGGGAAAAGGTAGTGGTGGTGTAGGAGAATCAGCAACCTTCTCCTTTTGCTTCCTTGCTTCATCGACCTTCCCTTGCTCAATGTTAGTTTTTGAGCTATCCTCACCTTCATTTTCATCCACTACATCATTCTGAACTAGAGGTGGTGAATCATCAGTAGGCATAAGTGGGGCATCATACTGTGTATCGCTTCGAAGAGTGACAGCATTAGCAGTTTCTTTGGGAATTGCTTGTCCCGGTAGATGACCTGGTTGCCTCTACACATTGTTTCCTGCCACCTGAGCGAGTTGAGTCTCCAAATGTTTTGTAGTGTTTTTCAACTCTTTGATGCTCTCTTCATGACTCTTCTGCATAGAAACCATCATCTTCATCAGATCAGACATAGTAGGCTCTTGAGAACCGGCATTCTGAGAAGCTTGCTGCTGATAGCCTTGGTGTGAAGGCCTATTGAAACCAGGAGGGGGATTCTGAGGAGCCCCTTGGTAATATTGTTGTCTAGCAGCATGTTGTGGTGGGTTTTGATGAGGTGGTTGGTAGGATGTTTGTGGCATAGGTTGAGGGTTCTAAACATTATTGTTTTTGTAGGAAAAGTTAGGATGATCCCTCCAACCTGGGTTGAATGTGTTGGAGTATGGGTTGTGTGGAGGTCTCTGCTTAAAAGCATTTGCATGCTCCATCTGATTCGGGTTGGGTTGATTGTAGGAACAATCATAACCAAAGTGGCCTTGAACACCACACACCTCACAGTAAGAAGAGGTAATAGGAGCCATGGAAGACATCGCATTAATACTCATATATAGGAGGAGTACTAGACTGTGAAGGTTTAAGTGAATCCATCTTCATGCTCAACTGGGCAACTTGTGCAGACAACAGGGCATATGCATCAGCATCCAACTTTTTCTTTGTAATAGTCCTGGAAGAACTATGATCATTTGCTACCAAGTTGGCCAGAAAATTGTACCCTTCATCCACCTCCTTGTCTAGGATAACACCCCCTGCAGATGAATCTATTGTACTCTTGATTTGGGGTTGTAGACCATTGTAGAATGCTTGGGTGATGAACCACTTGTCAAGATTGTGGTGTGGGCATTCTCTCTGTAGGTCCTTGAACCTATTCCATGCTTCCTTCAATGTCTCATCAAGTTCTTGTTGGAAGGTAGCAAGCTTGTGTTGGATTCTGCAGTCTTAGTAGGAGGGTAGTATTCTTTCAGGAATGCTTCAGAAATAGCACTCCTTTCAGTTGCTGTGACATCATTGAGCCATTTTTGAGCTTTGTCTTTCAAAGAGAACTCAAATAACATGACCTTCACTGATCGAGAGTGACCCCTTGATGCTTAACTGCACGACGAGTTGTTGAAACCGTTGTAAATGATTTGCAGGGTCTTCAGATGGATGCCCTCCAAACTGGTTCTGTTGGATCATATGAATGAGGGCAGGCTTAATTTCAAAGTTGGCCGCTTGTATGTCAGGCATAGTAGGGTCTGTGGGAACATTGCCAAGGGGAAGGTATCCCATAAGACTTCAATGACTTAGGAGGCATGATTGATTATATTGGATCTTCCGTGGATTTTCCCTGATTAGCAGACTGCTTCTTCTTCTTTTGTTGCTTTTTGAGTTGCCTGATGGTTTTCTCAAGATCGGTGGTCGCTTGTAGGGAGTACCTGTTCTTTTAGACATGGGCATAAAAGAAACAAAGAAAAATATGCAGTGAGATTGCCTCAATTGGAACTTGAAGTTCCAATGAGATAGTAGGAATAGTTTAAATAATTAATCAAAAAGTTATAGAACTAGCCGTCTCCCCGGCAACGGCGCCAAAAACTTGATGGGTTTTAAAATAGTACCGCAAGTGCACGGTGTCTGTTGTTAGCAGATACTTAGCAAATACGGGTCGATCCACAGGGAGAGGAATTCTACAGATTAATGTTCAATTACTTAATTATTCAGACAGAAAAGTTGTTGATTGACTAATAACTAAGGTGAAATAAACTAAATCACAAGAGAAGGAAATTTATCAAATAATTAAAAATCTAGGGCATTCGATCGGTCCACCATGCTTATACCAATCAGGAGGGTTCAGAAAACTAATAATACATAGGTATAGGGTCGAGCAATTAGAGTAGGCGTTAATCCTATGATCGGGTCTTAACACTCTCAAGGCAACATATGCAGTATGGTCACATCACATAATCGGACTCACTAGTGTGTTCTAGGCCTCTAAAAGTAGGATCTTGATCAATACAAACAATTATTAGCCAGAAACGATTCATGAAATTGTACACTAACATAAATCGCAGATAAAAATGAATCACACTAGAATTGCTCTAACCACGACCTAATTATCAAAGAAATCAAGAACAATAAATCATGGTATAAACATGGCTTCCCTCACTAAGCCCTAGAGATGAATCTACTCACTCATGGCAAAGAAAACACAAACAATAACCTTTGAAATACTCATACTTGAAGCAAATAAGAAAATAATAAGAGACAAATACTTGCAAGTAAATAAGAACTATGAAAGAGACAATTACCAATTGAAAGGAAAAATGAAGAACTTGAATTGAACTTGAATTAATCTCCAATGTGCAATAATTAGGGCTAGAGAGAAAACTAGAGTTTTAGGGAACTAAGGAACATAAAATGAAAATCAGAAAAAAGGTCCTTCTAAAATATTTTACAAAGCTATTTATACTAACTCCTAAAAAAGGAAATAAAAAAGTCCGGATTTTCAGTTTCCGGGTCAACCGCCCGAACGGGGGGCAGGCGCCCGATGCCATCGGGTGGCCTTCTAGCGTGTGGTTCTTCAGCAGGCGTGGGCGAGTAGGGCGCCCGATCAGACCGGGCGGATACGCCCGATCAGGCGCTATCAGTGAATTGCGAGCGGGCGACATACGCCCGATCGTGCGCGAGAGAATTGACATTTAGAGAAAAAGGTCGCCCGACCAGATCGGGCGGTGGTCTCCCGACCAGATCGGGCGGGCCTTCAAAAGGAGCTTTCTTGGCCTTTGACGCCAAGTCTGCAAAACTCTTCAAACTCGAAGGCTTTGGGAAGTAGCCTCGGGCCTCGGGAACTCATACACGTGCCTCCTAACTCTCTCCAATCCATTGTGGCATCAAGAATAGCAGAAAATAGGGAAATAATTCCCTAAAACCTGAAAACTATCATAGGACACAAAACCACAACTAGATGGAAAATGTTAGTATAAAATAGCTCCTAAGAGCACTATTTGCACGCATTTCAACAAAGAAGCGGGGAGAAAAGAAGATCACTTAGGCACCAAACAATATTTTGTTTCCCGTGATGTGAAGTTTCTTGAAAATCAATTTCCTTTTGCCGTGTCTAAACCTGTGAATGAGTTGGTTGTTGGGGACGAGCGGGGAGTGGGTGAATTTTTGTGATGAGGAGATTTCTATGCCTGTTGTTGAAGTTCCCGTTGATTTTGAAGGGGAACTTGGGGCAGGCGGGGGCGTGGAGGTGGCGCCGGCTAGAGTGACCGAGCCACGTGTCGAGGTCGTGGCGCCTCGTGCGTTGGGGGATGGTGCGCTGGGTCCTGATGGCGTGGCCATGGAGGTTGGTGTTCAGGGAGGGAGTAGGGAGGATGATTGAGAAAATTTGGGACGAGGGAGACGAACAAAAATCCCAAATAAAAAGTTGCAGGATTATGTGACTCATACTGTAGTGAAAAAAAAAGTTCATCAACTCAGGCACCCGTTTCAGCATCGTCCTCAGGTACTCCCTATCCTATTAAACATTATGTTAGTTGTGAAAAATTTCTGATAAACATCGCTGTAGGGAACCCTCCAAAGTCATCTAAAGAAGCTATGAAACATGAAGAGTGGCGTGAAGCCATGGGGGTTAAGATAAAAGCTCTGGATGATCAAGGCACTTGGGAATTGCAACCTCTTCCTCCCGGCAAGAAGACATTGGGGAGTAAGTGGGTGTATACAGAAAAATATCATGAGCAGGGAAAATTGCAGCGGTTGAAGGCCATATTAGTTATATTTGGTCATCATCAGGTGGAAGGAATTGATTATAATGAAACTTTTGCCCCTGTAGCAATAATGACAACGGTTCTTACTAGCCTGGCTATTGCAGCTGTGAAAAAGTGGGATATTAATCAGATGGATGTCCATAATGCATTTTTACATGGTGATTTGGAGGAAGAAGTATATATGAAAATTCCTCCTGGTTTTCAGGATGGAAATACTAATTTGGTGTGCAGGATGAAAAAATCGGTGTATGGTTTGAAGCAGGCACCTAGGTGTTGGTTTGCAAAATTGGCCACTGCTTTGAGAGCCTATGGGTTTAAGCAGACTTATTCTGACTATTCCTTGTTCACTTTGACCAAGAAAAATATTCAGCTGAATGTTCTTATCAATGTGGATGATATGATTATTGCAGGGAATGATCAGGGAGCTTTACTGAACTTCAAAGCTTACCTTGGAAAATGTTTTAAAATGAAGGATTTAGGTGCTTTGAAATATTTCCTAGGCCTTGAAATTGGCAGGGGGCCGCAGGGAATTTTTATGAATCAACGAAAGTATGCCTTGGATATCATATCTGAGGCCAGCTTACTTGGTGCCAAGCCAGCCGAGTTTCCTATGGAACAGCACCATCAGCTCGCTTTGGCTGATGGTCCTTTGTTTGATGATGCAGAGAAGTATCGCAGATTGATGGTAGGCCTGATCTGGCATATTCTGTTCACATTTTGTCACAGTTTATGCAGGCTCCTAAAATTGTTTATTGGGAGGCCGCTCTGAGAGTGGTTAGATATTTGAAGAAAAATCCAGGACATGGAGTATCATTTCGTCCTGATAGTGATCTCTGCCTCGAAGGGTGGTGTGATTATGATTGGGCTAGTTGTCCTATTACTCCAAAAACTCACAATTCCAACCAAAAAATTCACGTTTACGACAAACTACAACAAACGATCCATCAGAGTAAATACACTTCCACAATAAATCTTAGCACTAGTTCCAAAAAAACAAGCAAACATCCAAATCTAGCAACAAGCATCACAGATCAATCAAATGAATCAAAATTCTCAATCAATAATCATATAAACAGCTCTAAATCACAAAATTACGTATCAAAAAACTGCGAAATTCGGATCAAATCAAAGAATTGCAACAAGAAACTTACGTATCAAAAAAGGATTTGACGCGTGAATTCGCCGGAATGAAAGTTTTGCCGGCGAAAAGATGAGCGTAAAATAGCGGATCTCCGATGAAGTGAAGGTCAGCAAAGAGAGGAGAGAGAAAGAGAGAGAGATAGAAAGAGGGGTGAAGAAGATGTGGGAGTAGATATTCTGTAAAGGTTGTCAAAGTCTTTGTTGATAATGGTCTTTTGACTTGTAATATTTACTTTCTTTATATGCTATTCTACCTCTTTTTGAGTAATTAAAATTACAAACATCTACTCAAGTAATCTCTCAAACTAAATTAAAAGAGAAAGTTACATTCATGACAATGGTATACTAAGGGAAATTAGATGCCCATGTTTATTTAGTAAGTTTGCAATTTGTAAGGTTATATAGGTTGTTCTGGTGCACCTAGATATTCGAGATCTCTAAAGATAATTGTACAGGGAAATGGCGTTCTCCATGCAAAGGTCCTAACCTTAACTTTGGTCCATCTACATCCCTATTACTTCATTGTAGGGAACGTTCGACTTTGAAGACCTTGAAACCAATGTTGATGCCTGATTACCTAAGTACAAACCACTTTATGATGTAGATTGGTCCCGCACCTTCCCTTGCAAGAAACAAAGTTCTCAGCTCGGTTCAAAAGTCAATTTGTTGGGCTCAATGCATCGGATTGTAAACCACCCTTCTTTGAAAAACCAATGGGCTTGTGATAACACCGGCCTTCTTGTAGTATTTATAGAAAACCTTGCTCAGTTGTTCCTATGCGACACCCCTTCAGCTTGCATTGCTAGCAAGTTCCCATCCTTTATAGAGGCACAACCGTATTGTTATGTCGAACAACCACTAATACACATCTTAATATAACTATGTCCTTGTATGCACCATCCACTACCAAGTTTAGATGTCTTTTTTATCCTTACTCGATTTGCTAAAGTTTAATCCGAATATAGCAACACGTTGTTTTGATTTTCGAAATTTGCCACCTTAGGGGACGGCGCGCATCGCGCACCGGTCAACAACTAGTGAAATAAAGAGGAAGAACTTACTGAGTGTAACTTCAAAAACCCTCTCATAGCCTCATCTTCTATCTTCTTCCTCTTTCACCAAGACACCAACGATGCATCCTCCTTCTTCGTCCGCCATTAAAGCTTAGAGGTTTTGTGGAAATATATATTCATCAATGTCATTATGCAAATAGAGTTATTAGTATTCATCAACATATGGATTTAAATTCTATTAACCCTTTGTTTAGCATTTCAATGCTACTGTCTAATAATTATCATAAGTTTACAATGGAACTTTAAAAAGGAAGATCTTTTTTGAGGCTTACTTTAGTATATAATATGGACATCCCGAAACCATCGACACATAAATCATATTACAAAGTATTATTAATATGGAACGCCACATAGTTTGGAGTATATATACATTTTTTTCATAGTTATAGATTGATCTAGCAAGATAGTTTGAATGTCAAGATGATTAATCTTCTTCTTCCTTTTAAATTCCACTAGATTTTTTAGAACTGAAATTGACCTGATTGCACCTAATCACCCACAATTTTATCTTATATCTAAACCTGATAGGACTTAATCAAACTTAAAACTTATTTAGGTAAGGTGATGAGAGAACACGCCCAAGAAAGACGTGTAAACCCTAAAAATAATCAAAGACAATAAGCATCACTCCCTTTGATCAATTAGGTTAGAAAAGAAAAGCAACTTCTACTAGTTGATGCATTTTAAAACAGTATAATAAGCGCCCACAATCACATGTTTAATATATTTAATTGAGATCATAATATGCTATGAAGTTAGTGGTCTCATAATAAAATATCCTTATTATGGAGTCTAATCGTCCTAATGTGCTTATGCACTCACATCAGAAAAACACTTTGGCAAGAAGACAACTAGAACTCACCTTCCTTAATCTGCCATTAACAGAACATGTTTACGCTAACAAATGGTAAACATAGATTTGTTCACAAATGATAATAATAAAGAAAGAAATATATTGCTAAACATATTATTGCCAGTTTACATCGAGTAAATTATTTAAACCGAAAAAAGCCGATACAATATAATTGCTATTTTAGCACATCCACTTCCATGATAAAATGTGTGATAGCAAACACTAGCTGCTAATATAGAAAGCTTAGGCACATAGAATATAGGAGGGCAAAAACACGAGGTTGCTGCATCATCACCTTGATAAATTTGGCTTATCTGTGTAGACTCCATGTCATAGACCCCATGTCATGCCCCCCAAGACCGATTTCAACATCAGTAAAATATACTTCCTCCGTTCCATAATAAGTGAAACACTTACTATTTTAAAACGTTTCAAAATAAGTGAAACATACCTTAAATGGAAAAAAGAAAGTGACAAAATGACAAGAGTACCCATCACAAACTTGTGTGGTTTGCTTTTCTCTCTCCTCCTTTTGATAATGAAAAGGGTATTTTATGACTTTTTGGCTTTTGAAAGTGATGTTTATTAAATCTTGTGCCCAATCCCTATGTTTAAGTTTCTACGTAGTGAATAATAAGTGAGAGTGGAGGATGAGAGAGAGTGAGAGAGAGAAAACCCAAGTGAGAGGCCCAGCCCTCACGGCACAAACCACCCTCCACCTTGTGGACTCCAGCCTTACTGCCGGGGTCAACCAGTCATCCAAGAGTCAACCCCCCCGATCCTAAGCCGCCAGACAAACCCCCCACACCCCCTACCGTCACCTCCATAAACCTTCCCTCTCATGCCCTTGTGGCTAAAACCTTTAGCCAAGCTCTGGCTACTTCATCCATGGAATCATCCCCTCCCCCAAAATCTTTTTTGCCGCCTGTTGCATACCCTGCCGCCACCTCCCCGCCAGTGGAGGATTTGGGGTGTGATATTTTCATTCCCATTTCTTCTGAGAAGTATGAGGAGTTAAGTCAACCATGGACCCTTGCTGTCATTATAAAAGTCGTCGGCAAATCCTTTTCAAAGGATTTATTGGCCTCTGAACTCAAGAAAATTTGGGTGTTGCCCAAAATACCATCGCTCCTTGCTCTGGGTAAAGGTTTCTACACATATAAATGTGCATCCTTAGAAGAGAAATCTAACATCCTAGCAGGGGGTCCATGGCTAATACAACGTTTCCATTTATGGATCCAGAATTGGGAGCCGGGTTTTAAGCCATCAAAATCCATTCCGAAGTTGGGAGCCGCTTGGGCAAGTTTGTATGAACTTCCTGTTGAATTTTCTCAGGAAGATATGTTAGAAATAATTGGTAAATCCATGGGTAAACTTCTAAAAATTGATAGCATTGCTATGAAAGGAGATGGCAGAAGATATGCAAATATATGTTTACTTATGGAAGAGGGAAAGAGTCCACCTAAAGGAATATGACTGGGCAAGTTTTTTCAAGAAATCACATTCAGGGATGGTCCTTGGTTTTGTTCAAGATGTAATAAATTTGGTCACAGTGATCGGAGTCTTCATTTTCACCCATTATCACCGGGCAAAAATCCTCAAATAGAAGATGAAACAATGCGGTTGCATGCTAGGAGGAAAGCTGGAAGTCTTCATGCTCAAAATAGTAAAAGTCAAAACAGGGTGGACCCACCAATTCCCAAAAGGTGGACACCCAAAAAATCTACTTCAGCTTTAATTGGGCAACCCACCCTATCCCGCTCATCCTATGATCCTAAGTTGTCTAATCACTCTCACTCTTACTCAAAAGAGAAGCTTCTTTCTGAAAATTCTTTTTCAGTTTTGCAAGATCACTCAGAAAATCTCTCCCTTGCAGCAGAAAATCCCTCCCTTGCAGCAGAAAATCCCCCCTTTCACCCAATAAAATTGTGAAACATGGAAATGTCAACTCAAATAGTGCATTGGACACCACCCCACCTTCTGGTATATCTCTCTTACCCCTCTCCTTTGAAAAACAAAAAGAAACTCATTTCACCCAGCCAAGCCAAAAAGAAAACCACGTTCAAAATGTTTCCAATGCTTCCACATTTGCTCCTCAACAATCAAATGGTGAGGAACGATTTATCACCACCCCCAACATCACCAACAAGCTCCGACGAAACCCAACCCGTCTCGCCCACTCACTCTCCCCCTCATTACGATCATCTCGACCCCACTTACCCCTGCCTTATTGTGAAAACCATGCTGCCATTGTTACCGGAAGTGGATATTCGCACCACCTTTTATCTAAGGAAGGAGGGGGAAACTCTCAACGAACTCTCGTTCACGGAGGTGAAAGCCTTAATACTGCATCCAGCGAGAGCCAAGTTAACAGATACCAACTTGCTCATGTACCGTCAAGCCGATCAATTCGAAGCCGCTCACCTTCCCCAAATTCAAGATGCAGCACACCTGCCAACCATACCGTGGATACTACTCAATTGGCTCCTAAAGAAAGAGGTAGGAGTCGAGGAAGAAGAGAAGGAGACACTGCATCAACTAGGCCCCTGGTTGGACCCGAAGGCAGAGGGTACAACTAAGGCAAATGCCATTGAGGGTCACCTCCTACTGCAACACGAATGCCACTTGGGAAATGACCATACAACCCATGCTAAAACAGATGACACTTCTTCTACGTTGGGACGTGGTAAGCGGCGTAAGACGCCTAAGGTCCACCGAGATGTTGGTGCTACCACAAAGGAAACGGTGGGTGTGTCCAATGACCGGAGAGGAAGTTCAACCATGGGGAAAAGAACCAGCGGGGGTGATTCAGGCGCTAATGCGCAAGCCGTATCTGCCATATAACATGTCAATTCTCTACTGGAATGCACGTGGGTTGGCACGCCCAGCTTTTAAGCCAAACCTCCTCCATTTAATTAGCCATAATCACCCGGATATTATTGTGCTCGTTGAAACTAAAACTGCTCGTAGCCAAACCGCAAATATTGTAGGTTCCCTTCCCTTTGACTCTTGGTTTTTGGTTGACCCAACCGACTACGCAGGCGGCATTCTGATTATGTGGAACTCGGCAAGAGTTAACCTCCACATCATTAGTCACAATGCTCAAGGGGTTCACGCTCTGGTGGAGGTAAATTCGAACCCTTCTTTTTTCTTTTCTGCAATTTATGCTAGTCCTAAAATGCATACTAGGAGTATATTATGGGATAATCTGTGTGATGTTGCTTCATCTATTAGCATACCTTGGTTAGTGCTTGGAGATTTTAACGAGATCATGTGGCAAAGTGAGAAATGGGGTGGTCGGCCTGTAAATCAAAGGAGAGCTAATGTGTTTAAACAAGTTATTAATACTTGCAATTTATTTGATCTTGGTTTCAATGGCCCAAAATTCACATGGACTAATAAACGAAAAAATAATCCTATTTTTGAGAGACTTGACCGAGGTTTGGGTAATGGAGAGTGGCTTGAAAAATTTCCTAACTCGTGTATTTGGCATCTCACCCGTATATCATCTGACCATGCACCTATTCTTTGTCTCTTTGATACCCCCCCTCCTTCAATTGGTCCAAAACCTTTCCGTTTCGAACCTATGTGGATGCATGATCCTACCTTTGAAAGGATTGTTTTAGATGCTTGGAGTATTGATGATCATGATATAAAAAACAAGTTGCACAATGTAGGAATGGAATTAACTCATTGGAATACTCAAGTTTTTGGTAATGTTTATGCTAAAAAGAGACGTGTTCTTGCTAGGCTAAAAGGGATTCAAAATTACTTACAATTTAATCCTTCCTCCTTAGAACACCTAATCTTAGAGGAAACCTTACAAAAAGAATTCATTTCAATACTCCAGCAAGAGGAATGGTTGTGGCTTGTTAAAAGTAGGATTGAATGGTCTAATCAAGGAGATAGAAACACGGCTTTCTTTCACCGAAGTGTGTTGATTAAGCGTCATAAGAGTTCCGTTAGGTGTCTCAAAGACAGTTGTGTAAATCCTATTACTGACCCGATCCATCTCAACAATCATATTAGAGAGTTCTATGTGGATTTATATTCCACAGAAAAGTGGGTTTCGGTTAGGAGTGAAGTTAATAACATCACTAACCAGATCAATATTAGTGCAAGTCCGTCCAATGATGAGATAAAAAATGCTCTTTTTGCCATGAAACCCCTCAAAGCCCCCGGTCCTGATGGGTTTCATCCTATATTCTTTCAAAAAGAATGGGCTATTGTAAGACCTGATATTTGCACCTCCATTAGATCTTGGATTCAAAAAGGTGATATCCCTAGTGACCTTGGTCATGCCCTAATATGCCTAATCCCTAAACAAGATAACCCTGAGAGTGTTAAGCAGTTACGTCCGATTAGCCTCTGTAATACCATTTATAAGCTTGTCACTAAAATTCTAGTAAATAGAATAAAACCGCTTATTCCACATTGGGTGTCTCAAAATCAAAATGGGTTTATTCAGGGAAGGGGTACTGAAATCAATCTTGTGGTGGCATCTGAGGTTTTGCATTCTATGCATCAGAAGAGAGGGAAAATGGGGTGGTTTGCTTTGAAAGTGGATTTAGAAAAGGCTTATGACCGCTTAGAATGGGATTTCATTAGACAATGTCTTGCTGATCAGAATCTTGATTCTCACTCTATATCTCTAATTATGAATTGCATTAATAAAGCTACTTCTTCGGTCCTAGTTAATGGGAAAAAAACAGAATCATTCCAACACTCTAGAGGCCTGCGTCAAGGAGATCCAATGTCTCCTTTCATTTTCAATATTTGTTTGGAATACCTTACCAACCTTATCAATCAAGCCTGCTTGGAGAAATCTTGGACGCCTTTTTGGGTTGGGAAAAAGCGAATCCCTATATCTCATCTCCTCTTTGCTGATGATTTATTGATTTTTGGAAGGGTAGATGAAACCACATCTTTCAAACTTAGGGATATCCTGAATAAGTTTTGTCAAATCTCGGGCCAAAAAGTTAATGAGAGTAAGAGTCGCCTAACCTTCTCACCAAATACTAGCCTTGACCATAGACTTCTTTTCCAAGAAACATTAAATGTCAAGCAAAGTGAAAACCTAGGTTTGTACCTTGGAATGCCTCTCACTCACAAAAGACTTAAAAGAAGTGATGTGCAATTTGTTGTTGATAAGGTTCGGGGGAAACTCGCTTTGTGGAAATCTAGATTCCTTTCAAGAGCCGGGAAACTTACACTCATTCAATCAACCATGAACACCATTGCATCATACTACATGCAGGTGACATACTTTCCTAAAACAACCTTGAATGACCTGGATAGAATTTGTAACAACTTTCTTTGGGGAGAAACTGAAGGCAAACAAAAAATTCACCTAGTTGGGCAAAACCATACTTTTCTTCCCAAAAGTAAAGGAGGGTTAGGAATTAGGAGTCACCATGATCTAAACATTGTTTACATGACTAAGCTAGGCTGGAAATTGATACTAGGGCCTGATAATCTTGCTAAGGAGTGTATTTCTTCAAAATATGTGAGAGAGAACTACATCATTTCTTGTAACAAAGGGTCACAAGTGTGGAAAAATATTGCCAAAGGAAAAGATCTATTAGCTAGTAGTCGTAACTGGAGAGTTGGTAATGGGGCTCTTATAGATATATGGAATGATAACTGGCTTGGAATTGGAGCCATCCGTAAATTTGTGGAGGGGCCTTTTAACAAAAGCGAAGAGATGATGAGAGTAAAGGACATTATAATAAATAATCAATGGGACCTTAGTCACCTTTCTTTCACCCTCCCTGAGTTCGTTGCTCAACGCATCTATTCCACACGTATTCCTTTCCAAAACATTGATTCCACTTTCTCCTCCCTAGTTGAGAAGAATAAGTTCTCCTTGACCTTAGCCTATAATACCCTTGTAGACAAAAGACCGCATCGCATTGGAAGTGATTGGATTTGGAAGCTCAATACTCTCCCTAAACTTAGATTTTTTGTGTGGCTTATGTGGTGGGATCGCCTCCCCCATAACTCTCTCCTTCACTATAGACAAATTCTTCAATCTCCTAACTGCCCATCATGCCCAAACCTTCCCGAGAACACTCGCATGTCGTCCGTGATTGTACTAAGGCTCAACAAGTGTGGAATCTTATTTCACTTCCCCCGTGGTTTTGGGAGCATGATCATATAGGTGAGTGGCTTAAACATAACTCTAGTAGCACCCACAAATATCGTGAATTGGATTGGGATGTTTCGTTTCCTTTTATTTGCTTTGAGTTGTGGAAAGAAAGAAATAAAATTATTTTTGAACAAAAGCCTCACACATTGCCTGAAATCACCATTAAAAAAGCCATAAGCCTTGCCAAAGAGTTCATTGCCAACCAAATCTCCACTCTCGTCCAAGCTCCTCAAATCTCACAAAATGGGAGGATTTATTCTGCTACTTATGTCCATGTGAATGTTGATGCATCATTTGTGAATATTGAAACACCTTCGAGTATTGCAAGTATTATTCGGGATAATTATGGGACCTGGATCACAGGTTCAGATTGTTTATTATATGCTACTAATGCTCTCCATGCAGAATGTCTTGCCCTTCGACAAGGACTACAAATAGCCAGCAACGCCAATTTCACGCACATTGTTGTCCACTCGGATTGCAAAAAAGCTATTGATCTTGTCAACTCTAAAGATAGTTATGAGGATTTATATTGTGATATTATAAATGATTGCGGGGAGGCTGGCATTACTTTGTGGACATGGATCTCAAGCTCGTTAGAAGACAAGATAACCAAGTAGCGGATGTATTAGCTAAAGAATGTAGGCATGGGTCGAGCACCCTTAATGTAATTAGGCATTTTCCCCTTCCTCCTAATTATTGTCAAAACTTTATCGCCTCGGATTGTATTAGGCTTTTTAGCCAAAACATTTAATTTATCTTGAAATTATCCCTGTTCACCAAAAAAAAAAAAAATCCCTATGTTTCACTTATTATGGAACGGAGGAAGTATGCAATTCCGTTTCCAATTGATCGATGATCACGTAGGTATCAATATATTACAACCAAGTCCCAAAAATATTATAAAATTGCCCAAATTTTTAACTTCCACCCAAATTTTGGACTCATCGTTGAGCCTAAAAACCTGAAAGCCCTCGGTGTGATAATCAAAACCCTCAAAGTCATCCCATTCTTCTACTAACCTATGTTGTATGACCAGAAGGAGGTCACCATCCAATTCTACCAAATAAAACATATTGAATTCAAAAAAATTGTCTCAAGAAAAACCGTCCATATGACCAGGCAAACACTGCATTACCGTCACAGCTTCAAAGTCTCCGATCCATTTAATATCAAAGTATATAACCGAAAAATCAATTCCCAAAATAAAAATTAAGTCATTAGAACATACGATACTTGCAACTAGTTGATCAATAATTACCCATGTTTGGTCACCAGGGCGAGCAAGAGCCAAGTAATCTAGTTCACCATATATTGCCGCAATAAGTAAGTCACTACCATCATCATAGATAGGCTGGTTACCTGAAGGCATTTTTAATACAACAAAATTATGCACAAAATGTTTCCACATCCAATCATATTTATCTTCTTCATTTTTCGGGTCAGATTCTGGATCGTTTGGCATGGTTCGTACAAATGGTAACGTAATTATTCGATGATTGATTAATGGATTATATAGCTTTATCTCAAGATCACGAGTTTGCACGACAACCCAACCATAATGCGAACCCCAACACCGCGCCCCAAACATCTGAGGAAGCTTTAGTGGGTAACACTTATTATTGCTGAGATTGAAATTATTCCTAATATGATCGGGGTTCTCTTTTGTGCTCTCCGTTAGAAGTATCCATGGCATCACTGTTATGGCATTCAACTTGGGCTTAACTAGCGAAGCAGAACGATTCCATATACGACATACTGCAGAGAAATATATGAAATCTTCAATTGTGTCCAACTTCAGCGCAATTTCGCCAAGGACATCATATGGAAGCGTGGACCAATCAGACATCTGACCATATTAACAAGTACATTGTCAAGAGGATTTAACTAAATCAGTTAGTCATTACGAATATACTTTCAGAATAAAACAAAGGTCATATAATAATATATGTTATCATGAAACATAAAACAAAAGGTTTAACTTTTTATTTGTGATGCCGACAATGATGAAGAATTTCAGCACTGCAGACCAAATCAAATAGAAGGTAAGTAATTATTGTTTGTGAAACGCCAAAGTCAAAGGAATGTAATTGAAAATTTCCACCTTCAAGTTTAGATTAAAAGTGGCTTTGGAATTCCATCAACAATAAAAAAAAAAGTGGCATCCGAATATTATAAGAGAGATGTTTATATAAACCTCCTATGCAGGGAGAATTCCTTAAAGACCTAGTACTTCGGTAATTAGGATTTTTGGATTTCACGAGTTAATAGAGTTGTAAGTAGTCCACTTATAAAATTTTAGCAGCAGGGTAATTAATTAGTTAAAAAAATTGACTAGAAGTTGACAAGAAGAATCCCTTCTATTGCCAATACGCTCAAAATAATCCCACCGATGGTTATTATAAAAAAATCTCATGTATTACCGAACCCTTCCTAAAATACTCTCTTATCCTGTTTTAATACATTGTAACAGGTAAAAGTGGCACATACTCCCCGTGTGATACTGCCACCCTTCCTCTTCCTTCCCACCCCCGCAAAAAACCCCAACCCCAATGCTAGTCCGCCACCCCTCCCCCTCCCCCCTCCCCACCCCCGAAAAAAAAACCCAACCCCACCCACCCCTACCGCCACCTATCCCCTTCCTCCACCACCCCACCCTACTAGGCTACTACCACCTCCCCCATTCCTCCCATAAAAAAATTATGCATAAAAGCGGAATTAAACACTACCCAAATAAAATCCACAATCAACCAAATACAGACCCAGCAATAAACACAATCACCCAATTAATAATACAAACTAAAAATCAAAACTTGAAAGTAATACATGAACAATAAATAAATAAGAAAGGTGTTTCTGCTAAGAAATTAAGGATTGTAATATGTTGTGAGATTTGATGTGGGCCCCAAGAGCGTTCGCCCGAGCTTCGATGTCCGTATGCCCGAATCCCGCAAAACAAGGTTAGACTACCCCGGGGTGTTTCGGGATCGCCCCTCCGACGCTCAAGTCGGATGTGATTGAGGTAGAGAGAAGTGAAGTCTGAGAGAGATGCTCTAGTTTGTTAGGTGAGAATTCAATACTGTTCGTTGATGAGACAGTTGGTTTTTATAGTGTTGGGGATTTCCCAGACAGGAAACATTATTCAGATGGCTTTTTTGGTAGCAATGGGCGTGCTACCTTTTTCGGCAATGGTCATTTCATCCTTTTAGGGATTTCCCCAATGCTGGTGATTAGGTCAACCTTTACAAGTGGGACCCATTGCTGCCACCTGCCCATGCTCTAGGAGGCTTCCAGGCTCTTTATTGGGGCTGTCGATCAATTGAGCCCAAACAATTAGCCCCACGCCATAGATGGGGGATCACGGGAGCCCGATGGTGGGATGCCCGTCTCGTGGCGGAATACATAGCCGTCTTATTTTCGGCGAAAAAGGGGGAATGCCGACGGGTTCCCTTCCGGTTGAATGACAAGTGCCGACCCGGTCTCCTCTTGGTGAATGAGAAAAGGCCGACCGGGTCACTCCCCGGTGGCGGGGAGAGTGCCGACCCCGGTCATCTCGCGCCAAATGACGAGTGGCCGACGGGTCATTCCTCGGTGAAGGGGGAATGCCGACCCGGTCATCCCCTGCCAGATGAGGAGTGGCCGACCGGGTCACTCCCTGGTGAAGGGAGAATGCCGACCCGGTCTCCTCATAGTATATGAAGAGTGGCCGACCAGGTCACTCCATGGTGAAGGGAGAGTGCCGACCCGGTCTCCGCATGCTACATGAAGAGTGGCCGACCGGGTCACTCCCTGGTGAAGGAAGAGTGCCGACCCGGTCATCCCCTGCTAGATGAGGAGTGGCCGGCCGGGTCACTCCCTGGTGAAGGGATAATGCCGACCCGGTCTCCTCATGCTATATGGAGAGTGGCCGACCGGATCACTCCCTGGTGAAGGGAGAGTGCCGACCCGGTCTCCACATGCTACATGAAGAGTGGCCGACCGGGTCACTCCCTGGTGAAGGGAGAGTGCCGACCCGGTCATCCTCTGCTAGATGAGGAGTGGCCGACCGGGTCACTCCCTGGTGTAGGGAGAGTGCCGACCCGGTCTCCACATGCTACATGAAGAGTGGCCGACCGGGTCACTCCCTGGTGAAGGCAGAGTGCCGACCCGGTCATCCTCTGCTAGATGAGGAGTGGCCGACCGGGTCACTCCCTGGTGTAGGGAGAGTGCCGACCCGGTAATCTCTTGTGGGCAAGGGGGGAGGTCCGACCAAGTCAATATCCGCTGAAGGAAGGATGTCGACCTGGTTTCTTCTTATTTGGATAGAGGCAGGTCCGACCGAGTCACTCCCTATTGAAGGAAGATTGCCGACCCGGTTCCTTCTTATTGGATGAGGGGCCCGCTGATACTTGGCCATATTTAAGTATAGAAGCGGCTCGGCAAAGGAGGGGAGCTCCTATTGGCCGAGCGGGGTACTGAGCCACTCGGATGAGGGGCTAATGAGCCCCAAGCTGGTCCGAGTGGGTGCTAGTTGATACTTGGCCATATTTGACCAAGTATAGAAGCGATTCGGCAAAGGGGGGGAGCTCTGTTGGCCGAATGGGGTCTTGAGCCATTCGGATGAGGGGCTAATGAGCCCCAGAGCTGGTCCAATGGGTCTTGGGCGATACTTGGCCATATTTGACCAAGTATAGAAGCGACTCGGCAAAGGAGGGGAGCTCCTGTTGGCCGAATGGGGTGCTGGGCCATTCGGATGAGGGGCTAATGAGCCCCAAGCCGGTCCGAATGGGTGCTAGCTGATACTTGGCCATATTCGACCAAGTATAGAAGCGACTCGGCAAAGGAGGGGAGCTCCTGTTGGCCGAATGGGGTGCTGAGCCATTCGGATGAGGGGCTAATGAGCCCCAAGCTGGTCCGAATGGGTGCTAGCTGATACTTGGCCATATTCGACCAAGTATAGAAGCGACTCGACAAAGGAGGGGAGCTCCTGTTGGCCGAATGGGGTGCCGAGCCATTCGGATGAGGGGCTAATGAGCCCCAAGCTGGTCCGAATGGGTGCTAGCTGATACTTGGCCATATTCGACCAAGTATAGAAGCGACTCGGCAAAAGAGGGGAGCTCCTGTTGGCCGAATGGGGTGCCGAGCCATTCGGATGAGGGGCTAATGAGCCCCAAGCTGGTCCGACCGGGTGTGTCCCCCTTCTCATGCCACATGTCAACCCTTGATACCGGGGATGTTGGGACCCTTGACATAGGCCGAGCTGGAGGGGCGCCTCATGGAGTTTTGACGCTTCAACTTCTTCGGGTTTGGGGGATGTTTTTCTCTAGTTTTTTGGACTTTGCGTGGAATGGACTGAATAGGTCCAGTTGGGCCTCTATTAGAAGCCCATTAGAGCGACGCGGGAGGGTTTGCGTTGCACATCCCCCGAGGTACTCCTATATATGTATGAGAGGAGAGAGAAGTTCTGGGTCATTTGCTCATTTCTTCATTCTCTCTCAAAATCTCCAAATTCTCTCAACTCTTCGAAGTTCTTCTTCCATACTCTTCGTCCAGGCCAGTGCACGCTTTTTATTTTTCTTAAGTTTTCTTTCTTTCTTTTCCTTTGAATAACCTCGGCCGACTCCCTTGTCTATAAATAATGGGAGATTCGTCCGAGTCGTCGACACCTCCGGCCTCACCTCCCTATAAATTATCCGAGGAGGTGAGGGGAATGGGAATAACGCCGGTGTCGGCTATAATAAATTGCCCCGACCCTCGTTGTGCCCGACGCGGTAGCTCTCCCGAGCCCTTCGTCTTTGGTGGAGGAGGAGGTCGAGGGTGTCATTCCCTATCCTTGGGAAGTGTCGGCCTATCCCCCTCAAGAAGTTACTTAGACAAATATTTATCTCGTGATGTAGTGCGGGTGGCCATGCCGAGGGGAGCGGGGAGATGCGTCCACTTCGGGCCGAGAGTTAGAGTATCCCGACCTGGATCCGAAAGGAGGTCCAGGGACTTTCTTCCCCGAGCCCGGTGTAATTAAATCCTTGACTGAGGACCTTCGGGGGACGGCGACCAGATTCCAAATAAAAGACCCATACTATCTGGTCCGACCGGAAGCCCACCACACAGTTCTGTCTCCACCGCCCGGATGCGTAGCGGTCTACTACAAATCGATGGAGATGGGGCTTCGGTTCCCATTGACTCCTTTTGCCGCCGAATTGTTGAATGCCTACAATTTGGCAATTTGCCAAGTCTCTCCGAACTCATGGGGAGGGATCAATGCCTTCCAGATCATCTGCAACCTGATAGGTGTCCGACCGACCATTAAGCTGTGGAGGCACATGTACAAGTTGGTTGAGGTCATGGCTGCGTCCAATGGGCCTGGCTGGTGGAGTTTTCAGGTCCGACCGGGGTATCGGACCGTCCTCAATTTTCCCAGATCCCAGAAAGGGTTTCGTAGGGAGTTTGCTTTTGTTTACTTCGGCGGAAATTGGGGAATCCCGCTGGTCCCTCCCCCGACCGAGCCCATTGTTGCTCTAAATTGCCGGGTGGGCGAGCTCGACGATGAAGAAGGAGCTGCGGCCTGCTATATGCAGACCGAGTCGAGGATCGTGAATGGGGGCGAGGTGTTCGTCCCCGGCCAATGGTTACCCGACTGCCACCTATTCAGTGATGAGCATTTCCTCTCGGCTATGGGCCTGAGTTCGACCTTTCCGAAGGGTAATTTGCCGAGGGGATGGCTTGGGGTGATCAAAGAGGGATTCTTCTATTTGACTAACACTTTTTTACATTTTGTTTTGTTTTGCAGAGCCCGCCCGAGCATACATAGACGACGTAGATCCAGCCATGGCCGACAAATTGAATGTGGCGGCAATGATGAGGGCCTTTCTGTGAAGGCCGAGATTCTTTGCTAAGACCATGAAGGTCCCCGCCCTCCTAAGGTAAAATTTCCCTTTTTACGTAAACGAGCGGTATTTCTTGTAATTAGCGACTTATAGGAGTTTTCTTTCTCCTCAGGATCCTGCCAAGCCTAAGTCCAAAAAGAGGAAGGAGCGGTCGGCCGACAAGGTCGCTCAGACGGAGAGGGCGCTCGCTAGGGCCAAAGCTGATCGGGAGAAGGCCGACCGGGAAGAGGCCAGAAAGTCCAAGTCCATCGAGGTCATCAGCCCGAGGGGGCCGCCGCAGCCTGCTGAGGGCGGATCTCTCTCTCTCCACTCCTCAGACTTTCGGCCGGTCGGAAGTCCTCAGTATACCCCCATGTCTCCCTCCGCCGACCGTCTTCAGGGTGAACTGGGCGAGGGGGCGAGGCTTGAGGTGCCCTTCACCGAGCTCAGTCGAGCCGAGAAAGATGGCCGCTGGACGAAGGCCATTGAGCTGATGTATACTGCCGCTGACCGGGAGCATATTCAGGCAACTCATGGTCCGAACGAGACCAATGAGCTTTTCCGCTCCTGGCATGATGTAAGTCCCTTTCTCAGTGCCGAGCGTCTTATCTATGTGCTTTATTTCTTTCTTTTGATTTTGATTTGCCCTCTCTTCTTTTTCCAGTTCTCTGTTCGGCTGGCCAACGTGGCTCAAAACCGAGTAAGCCTTTCTGAAGAAGTGGCCGATCTTAAGGAGAAGGCCAAGAAACACTTTGACGAGGTCTATCGCGCCAAGGAAGGCAAGCGGATAGCCGAGTCGAAGCTTGGTGATGCCGAGAGGGCCATTGAGGAGGACCAAAAAGGCTTCGAGGAGGAACGGAGCAAGTGGGGTAATGAGAGAGCCGACCTGGTCCTAGCTCGGGATACTGCTCAAACCGAGAAGGCCGATGCCCTGGTCAAGCTGAGGGAGGCTGAGCAAAAGGTGGCCGACCTTAAAGTCAAACTGACTGAGTTGGAAGGCCAAGTAAAGACCGAGGCGCGGTGGTTCTCCGACCCGGGAGAAGTCGCGGCTGGCGAGGCCTACGCCAACGAGGTCGGCGGTGCGGCGCATAAAATGGGGGAGGATGAGGCGCTTGATCGGGTGAAGAAGGTCCTTGCGAGTCCCCCTCGACTTGGTGCGGCGGACGTTTGGTCGAGATATCAAATGTCAATAGATGCCGACAACGCTGCTATCCTGGCTCGGCTGGAAGCCGAGGGGGGTGAAGACGATGAAGACGACGATGAAGAAGGTCAAGTTGACGTCAACGTCCTGGACGGCGATGATGTTGATGATAATGAGGATGACGCCGAGGCGGCCGACAATGCTGGTCGGGGTAAATAGTTGGTCGGTGACAACTCCGAGCCGAACGCCGAGAGCATGACTGATCTTCCCCCTCCCCTTGGCTCTTAGAATGTAGCGCTTGTACTTAGCTTTTTTACGCTTTTGCCTCCCTTGCTTTTGTACTGACTCCCTTTTTGTAATTCGAGACATATTTAATGAAACTAGTTATTTTGTCTCAACTTGCACGTTTGTTGATTGCAATATTTTCGATTAACTTCGTTGAACCGGTGAACTTGTTGGTTGCCTTTGTAAGTGCCTACCAACTATTGTGACTGGCTAAGTCTAAGAGATTGTTCATAGTACGAAATATGTCGACTGGCTTCATTTAATTACTAAGAAAATGGCTAACTATGAAAATGTCGATCGGCTATGATTAAGCTGTTACAATATATGCCCCTATTGCGAGTAACAAACTTCACACATAGTATTTTTTAAGGTTGTCTGCGTTCCAGGGTCGGGCCAACGGGATGCCCTCGGCAGATTCTAGTCGGTATGTGCCGGGCTTGATAACCTCCGTTACTCTGTTCGGACCGTCCCAGTTAGGTCCTAGCTTTCCCTTTAGGTGTGAGAGCCCAGTGGCCTCGACTTTCCGAACGACCCAATCGCCGAGCTGAATGGGCCTTGATTTTAATCGGCGATTAAACACTCGAGTAACTCTTTGCTTGTACCGGATGGATCTCAACAGTGCGTTGCCCCTTGTTTCCGGAAGCAAGTCCAAGTTGACCGGCTTTTCTTCCTCGTTTTTCTCGAATTCATAGAATGTCATTCGAGGAGATGGGATGCCAATCTCCACTGGTAAGACCGCCTCGCTACCATACACAAGGTTGAACGGAGAGTGCCCTGTGGCTTCCTTGGCAGTAGTTCTGGCCGACCAGAGAACTCCTGGTAGGTCGTCGACCCATGCCCCTTTCGCAGCCTGCAGAGATTTCTTGATTCCCTTGAGTACTATTTTATTGGCTGACTCAGCTTGTCCGTTCGTTTGCGGCCTTGAGACCGCGGAGAATTTGGTGCATATTCCGAACCGGGCACAGTATTCCCGAGTTGGACCGCTATTAAATTGGCGTCCATTGTCGGAAATTAGTACTCGAGGGACTCCGAATCTGGTGATGATGTTTCTCCAAATGAACGCCTGAACCTGCTTATCTGTTATGGAGGAGAGTGGTTCGGCTTCGGTCCATTTGGTGAAGTAGTCAATGGCGACTATCAGGAACTTTCTTTGACCAGAGGCTGGGGGAAATGGTCCGAGTAGGTCCATGCCCCACTTGTCAAATGGCAAGGCTGGCAATCGTGGTCAGGGGGTGGTCGGCGCTCGGGGGATGTCGGAATGGATCGACGGGGACGGGCATCTCTTCGCCAACTCCTGAGCGTCTGTTCTTAGAGTAGGCCAGTAGTATCCGGCTCGGAGAGCTTTTCCGGCTATGGTTCTTCCCTCTTGATGGCTTCCACAAGCCCCTTGGTGGATTTCCCTGAGGATGTAATTTCCTTCCTCGGGGGTGACACACTTTAGCAAGGGATGGGTGAAGGACTTTTTGTAGAGTTGATTCTCATGCCATAGAAACCATCCGGACTGGTGCTTGACCCGGTCAGCCTCCTTGTGGTCCTCAGGTAGTTTCCCGTCCCTCAAATATCCGACTACCTCATCCATCCATCCAGATGTCCGATTCAGTACAAGCTGTTCCTTGGCATTGATGCTGGGCTGCCGAAGGACTTCCCACATGATTGTACGAGGAGCCGACCCTTCTGCCGAACTGGCCATTCGGGCTAAAGCGTCAGCTTGCTGATTTTCGGATCGGGGTATATGGGTGATATTGAACTGAGATAGTTGTTTGATGATGCTTTGGGCTTTGGCCAGATACATTCTCATGTTGTCTTCCTTGGCCTCATACTCGCTTGATATCTGCCCCACAATCAGTTGTGAGTCGGATTTAGCATTGACCGTGGTGGCTCCGGCTAGGATGCACAACTCCAGTCCGAGGATTAGGGCCTCGTATTCGGCTTCGTTGTTTGAGCTTAAGAATTCGAATTTGATGGCGTATTCCATCTTCTCCCCGGCCAGGGGGCTTGATAACCAACCCGGCTCCCACACCTGTTTTGGTGGACGAGCCGTCTACTTGCAATTCCCAAACATCCTGCTGACTGGCTGGGGGCCTTGACGTGCACTCGGTTATGAAGTCAGCTAAGGCCTGGGCTTTGATTGCCCTCCTGGGTTCGTATTCCAACCCGAAATCTGCTAGCTGATCCGCCCAGTCGGTCATCCGGCTAGAATGATTCCTGCTTTCGATGAGTTTTCTGAGCGGTTGACCTGTGAGAACCTTGATTGGGTGGGCCTGAAAATAAGGCTTGAGTTTCCGGCTGGCCATTACCAAAGCGAAGACCATTTTCTCGACCTCGCTGTATTTGGCCTCAGCCCCTCGGAAGGCATGGCTTATGAAGTAGACTGGGTGGTCTTTGTTTTCCTCCCTCTCGGCCACCCAAAAAACGGCGAGCGCGTATTTCAGAAGCTGACTAAGTAAACGAACATCGTTTCCCTCGGCAAGGGGGAGATCAACTTTGGGAGTGATGATAGGTGCGCTTTGAGAGAGGTGAAGGCCTATTCGGCTTCGTCATCCCAAGTGAACTCTTTTCTTTTTAGAGCTTTGAAGAAGCTTAAGCTCTTATCTGCTGACCGGGATAAGAAGCGGCCGAGAGCAGCCAAACATCCGGTCAGGCGTTGTACTTCTCTGACGTTCCGAGGGGACTTCATTTCCACCACTGCCTTAACTTTGTCAGGGTTGGCTTCGATTCCCCTCTCATCAACCAGGAACCCGAGGCACTTTCCTCCCTTCACCCCAAATACACACTTTTTCGGGTTCAGCATCATGCGGTACTTCCTCAAGGTACTGAGAGTCTCTTTTAAATCTGAGAGGTGATCGCCCTGAATCTTGCTTTTGACGATCATGTCGTCAACGTACACTTCTATATTCCGACCCAGTTGGGCGCTGAATATTTTGTTTACTGTCCGCTGATACGTAGCCCCTGCGTTCTTTAGCCCGAAGGGCATCATCTTGTAGCAATACACCCCTTGATTGGTGACGAAGGCGGTGTGAACCCGATCATGCTCTGCCATCGGGATTTGGTGATACCCCGTGTTTGCATCCATGAAGCTTAGGAGAGCATGTCCTGTTTGTTGAGTTTACCCGGTCTGTCGATTTTGGGCAGAGGGTGGTTGTCTTTTGGGCAGGCCTTGTTCAGGTCTGTAAAATCCACGCACATTCTCCATGCCCCACTCGACTTCTTGACTAGGACAACGTTGGCCAGTCATTCCGAGTACTGACATTCTTCAATGAACCCCGCTTCAAGCAATTTCTTGACCTCTGCACTGCCGCGGCATTCCTTTTCGGGGCCTTGATGCCTCGGCTTTTGTTTGACCGGGCTTGAACCCCTCTTTGATGTTTAGCTCGTGGCACATCACTTTAGGGTCGAGCCCGGGCATTTCATTGGCTTCGTAGGCAAAGACGTCTCTGTAATCTGTTAGAACTTGAATGATCTCTTTTCTTGTTTGAGGGTCCATGGCCTTGCCTACTCTCAGAGTCCGACCATGTTTCTCATCAATGATGACTTCTTCGTCGTCCTCGGCTGAGGGCGCTCGTATTGCTTGGGATTCTCAGTAAAGGTAAACCCCGAGCTCACTTGAGGGCTGACCATCTTCTCGCTTTCTTTTCTTCGAGTCCTCTTGGACGTCGACCTTGTTTTTGAGTGTTCACATAACACTCTCTATGCTGCCCGCCTGATCCCCTTGGATCTTTCCGACTTTACCCTCGTCGGTTTCGAACTGCATAAGAAGCTGATAAATGGAAATTGCTGCTTTGACTTTGTTCAGAGTCGGTCTTCCCATTATAATGTTATATGGTAGAGGGATGTCTACCACTAGGAAGTCGATCGGTAGGCTTCTTCCTTTGCCCCTTCTCTCCTATCCGAGTAGGCGGCTTTATAGATCCGACGGGGTGTACCGAAGTTTCCCCGAAGCCAATGATTGGGCGATTGAGTGGGGTTACATCCCTTTCGGTGTATTTCAATTTCTGAGGCACTCCAGGCGTGATTATATCGGAGGATCCACTATCCACTAGCACCCGTTTGACTCGGTGTTGGACACTTTGAGCTCGACGACCAAGGGATCGTCGTGGGGCGTGTGTAGTGGCCGACTGGATTCCCCAAATGTCATTATAGGGCAGTCGGGTCGTGGGTGGTCGACATCGAGTACCTGATGCTTTAGACTTTGGAGGTGGGCTTTGCGTGATCGGCCGGTTAGGCCTCCCCGACGAAGCCACCTCGCTATGACTCCGATGAACCCCTCCGTGTCTCCCTTTGTTGACCGACCGACCTTTTGCTTGCCCTTCTCCTCACTAGAATGCTTGAGGTATCGGTTCGGCTTCCCCGGTCGCCGAGGTTGTTAAGGGATTTCTTGAGTTCCCTACAATCTTTAGTGGTGTGCCCGCATTCTTTGTGATATTCGCACCACGAGGCTCTTATCTCTTCGAGCGGTGACGTTTTGATGGGAGGTGGGTGGGGGGAGAGTGACTTTGTCTTTTATGTCCAAGTATATCTCTCTCCTGTTTTTTTTGAACCAGGGGTCGACGCCATGGTCGTTGAATGCGTCGGACCGACCACCCGTCTTACGTTGCTTTGGTGATCCCCGTGATTTCCTTCATCCTTCCTCTTTTTGCTCCCGTCGTCTGAGTGACGGCATATGTCTGTCGCTTGGATGAATCTTTGAGCCCGAGTCATTGCTTCGGAGAAGGTTTTGACTTCGTTTTCAGCCAAGGACCATCTCAGTCGACCAGGCTGAAGTCCAGACATTAGGGCGGCGAATGCCACCGCGTCTTGTAGATCTGAGATTTTCAATGACTCCTCATTGAATCTTTTTATGTAGTCGGCTAGGCTCTCGTTTTTCTCCTGCTTGATCCCCATTAAATGGAGGCTCGTTTTCCTTTGTCTCTTTCCCGCAATAAACTGGTGGATGAATAGGTCTTCGAGGACCGAGAAATCAGTGATGATCCCCGCGGGGAGCTCTTGGAACCAGCTCAGGGCCAGACCTTTGAGTGTTGTCGGAAAGAAACGGCACCAAGTGGCTTCACATCCAGTCTGAACACTCATTTGAGCTTTGTATGTCGCCATGTGATCATCCGGGTCGGTCGGGCCCGCGAATGGTTCGACGAGAGGGCGTTTTAACCTTTCCGGGTTGGGTGCCTCGAGTATGGCCTGGTTGAATGGGACCATGAACTTGAGTGCCCCACTGTTGATTCGAATGGGGTTCGATTGAGCAGAATCACCATGACCCTCGCGCTGAGCGGCCTTTTTGTTTAATATGTGCTTCGCATCATAACCTTTCTTTGAGGCGCTTCTCGTTGAGGAAGTGTCGGGCATCGTTTTGCTTGTGACCCGGGTTGCCCAGGGGACTTGGATACGTGAGTTTCGTCGGCGAGCTGGGCCGATCTTCCTTTAGACTCGCGTCGGTCTCCCTCCCCCCCGCTTTGATCGGCGGCGACCAGCCGGGATCGTATTCCATTGCTCCCGATTCTTTGCGGCCAGGGCCGACCGTGGTTCTCCGCCCGAAGGGAAGGGACCAGGGCCTGGTCTTTAGGGGGTGAAGGGAGCGTCCTTGGTGTAGGTTGGCCAACATATCTATCAGGCTCTGTTGCAAGGTCCGCTGGAAGCTGAGCGGCTATCATGTTGATGTCCGCAGTAGAGATGGCCGGGGGTCGGCGCGTCAGAATCGGGTTCGATGGTTGCGGTCCATTTTCAATGGACTGCTCTTCTTCCTCATGATCGAGGTTTGAACGGTCGGCGTTTTGGGTCGCTCGGACCTCCTTTGTTGAGATGGGGAGGGGTCTCTTTCGGACCTCTGACCCTGTGTCGAGGGCTGCCTGGTACGTGTGCTCTTGGCTGGGGCCATTGCTAAGTGACTCTGAGAGGGATTTTACTGAGTAGCAACAAGGTGAGTCTTGCTGAGTGGTGGCGAAGTAACTTCTTGTACTTTCCCCACAGACGGCGCCAAACTGTTTCTGCTAAGAAATTAAGGATTGTAATATGTTGTGAGATTTGATGTGGGCCCCAAGAGCGTTCGCCTGAGCTTCGATGTCCGTATGCCTGAATCCTGCAAAACAAGGTTAGACTACCCGGGGGTGTTTAGGGATCGCCCCTCCGACGCTCAAGTCAGATGTGATTGAGGTAGAGAGAGAAGTGAAGTCTAGAGAGAGATGCTCTAGTTTGTTAGGTGAGAATTCAATACCTGTTCGTTGATGAGACAGTTGGTTTTTATAGTGTTGGGGATTTCCCAGACTGGAAACATTATTCAGATGGGCCTTTTTGGTAGCAATGGGCGTGCTACCTTTTTCGGCAATGGTCATTTCATCCTTTTAGGGATTTTCCCAATGCTGGTGATTAGGTCAACCTTTACAAGTGGGACCCATTGCTGCCACCTGCCCATGCTCTAGGAGGCTTCCAGGCTCTTTATTGGGCTGCTGATCAATTGAGCCCAAACAAAAGGGATTGACTCATAGTGTGACTAGGCTTCAAAGTTGAGATTCTGATCAACTGATAAAAAAGCAAACAGCAAAGATCTAAGAAAAAAGCAAATTGAACAAAAAACTACTGCATCCGTCTTTTATTAGTTTACCCACTTTGACTTATAACACTATTCATCTTTATACTTTGACCATCATTTATGCTTTATATGTAAGAAAAATATAACCATGTGAGATATCATTTGATTCGTCTCAATATGTAGTTTCGGAATATCAAATTTTTATAATTTTTACTAATACATAATTAGAGATATTATTACTCAAAGTTTTACATCGATAAATGTGAAAAGTCAAAACGGGTAAACTAATAAAGGTCGGAGGGGGTATTTGTTAAAAGTGAAAAAATAAAATAGTTAGATCTGAGATCCATCAAAAATCATTGTAATCTTGCATACCATTTTTTTTTCTTTTTTGTTTTATTTTTGTTCACTTGCTATGTGTCTGCCTAAGACAACAGATGCACACTAGCTAGTCTAAAACATGTCTCGTCTTTGTGATTCTCTATAGACCAAAGAGAAAAGACACAATAACACACTCGCTTCAAGTAGTGCACCTACAACTATAGAGAGTACGTTATTAACCAATCATATGCATCCAAAGAAGGTAAAGTAACCAAGAAGGTAAACTTACGAAGAACACTTAAAGATTAAACCCAATTTTTCTTCCTTCTTTCTCAATCAGTGTGTGATTAAACCAACTGAAAGGCCAAAACTTTGTTTTGGGGTTTTCTTGTTTCTTTCGAAAGATAAAAACAAATAATTAATACATAACAACAACTCCAAAAACTCACAATTTTCACAATTCCAACCAAAAAAATCACGTTTACGACAAACTACAACAAACGATCCATCAGAGTAAATACACTTCCACAATAAATCTTAGCACAAGTTCCAAAAAAACAAGCAAACATCCAAATCTAGCAACAAGCATCACAGATCAATCAAATGAATCAAAATTCTCAATCATATAAACAGCTCTAAAGTCACAAAATTACGTATCAAAAAACAGCGAAATTCGGATTAAATCAAAGAATTGCAACAAGAAACTTACGTATCAAAAAAGGATTCGACGCATGAATTCGCCGGAATGAAAGTTTCGCCGGCGAAAAGATGAGCGTAAAATAGCGGATCTCCGACGAAGTGAAGGTCAGCAAAGAGAGGAGAGAGAAAGAGTGAGAGATAGAAAGAGGGGTGAAGAAGATGTGGGAGTAAATATAGACAGAGAGGGAATGCGGCTGGAGACTGGCGGCTAGGGGCGGTGGCCGACGTCTGGCTTCGGCGGCTCGTGGCTAGGTTCGGCGGGCTACGGCTCAGTCAGGGGATTAGATTTTCCCTTTGTCTCACTTTCTCTCCTTCCTTCGTTTCTCAATTTCTCTTGATTCCCCGTTTCTCAATTTCTCTCAATTCCTCCGTTTCTGGTGGTTGGGGCGAGGGATGTTCGAGCGAGAGAAGAGGGAGATCGGGGGAAAGGTGAGATGGGTCTAAGGTTTTCTTTGGAAGCGAAAAATGAAAATAATAAATATACCTAACCCCATAGGTAGCCTTTAGTATGTCAATATTTGTTATTCCACCTATCTAAGAATAAATACAAGAAATTAAATTATTCCATTTAAAATAAATGCAATGAATTACAATTAGTAATTATTACAACCCAACTAATATAATTATTAGGTGGAATATCAAAAATTGAAATAAAAAGAGTACTCCCTATGGTTTTTAGGCTATTTTTCTAAGCAAGCAACGCATACAAAAACAAACCATTACCATAAGGATGTACTAGGAAAACATAATGACATGAAAACAATAGTAATAAAAGAAAAGTTCAAGATATACAGCCTTTAGCTTTAAAAATTTGGAATAGATGACATCAAATGCAATTAATCATGTCCTAGGAAAAAATACATATAAATGTATTAGCCAAAAATTGATTTTTTTTACGAAACATACAAACCATAATGACACTTTTATGAAAAATGTTTTTATTATGTCATAAGTAAAATGTATTATTTTTAGAGTCATAGTTCTTACACATTAATATAAATCATAATTAACCGATTGATTTAAGAAAAATCGTTCAAACTATATACTTAGCAATATGTTGTTGATTGAACTAACCAATTGATATAATCACAATTAACCAATAGTTGTCATAAGTCAAATGGTTGAACTATATGATTGAACTACATGCTAAAAACATAAAATCTAAAATCGTGCACAATTTAGGGGCTAAAAATCGTGATATATGATTGAAATATATGGTGAAGCACAATTTAAGGGATTAACTAATCAACTCAATATAATACTTAGCATTGTTAGCAAGATTTTAGGGACATAATTAGCCAAAATAGTGCACTTATATATGGTTATCTGATAAATATATCACAGACCATATTACTTAATATACTTTTCTCTATAATATTATTCTTTAACATTTATTCTTTATCATATCATCTTATCAATATATAAAGCCATTGTTCATATTCACATATGCACAAACACTACTACTCAATATCAACTATTCAACACTATGTTACTTTCTCAAATTCATATCATCCACCAAACATAAACATATAATCAACGAAGATAACAAAGAAGAATGGGTAAAGAAAATTCAAGGATTGTTCGTGACAAAAGGAGGAGATCAATTGGGGAAAACAATGATTCAAACATCAAAGTTGTTCAAGGTAAGTTTTGTTGTTTGATTTATATATATTGGTAAGATAAATAATAATTTAAGCAATAATATAACTCATACAAACTTATAATAATGTAATATGATACTCCCTCCATTTCCAAAAGTTCTTCCTACTTTGACCAATTTCCTCTCACAAAAAGATTCCAAATAGGAATAACAAAAGAAAACAGAGGGAGTATAAACTTTTGACAAACAATTCGACAATTGGGTTAACAATAATGAAAATTTTGATCATGTTTAGATCAATAATTACACTATCATTAAATTAAACTTTGGTTATCATATGCATATAATAATGTGAAAGGTATTATTCAAGTCAAATGCCATAAATAATGCGGATTTTTCACCAAGTACCCTTGAGGTTTTACGAAATTCATGAGGTACCCCTACGGTTTCAACAATTCATCTGGTACCCTTTAAGTTTGCATATAATGTACCAAACACCCTCAATAACTTACTAATGTTGATTATGTTAACTTAAATGATCCAAAATTAGTTGACGCCTATCCTAATTCCCCTAATATTTCATATTATGCCCAATAAAGTCTTTTAAAAGCAGACAAAATTTTCTAATAGGTACTTTGGTCGTTATTAGAATTATTTTGACCGCATGAAAAAAAGGGATTTATATCACTAGAAAAGGATATTTTTGGCATAATGTGGGTTAATATGCGAATTAGGTTGGGGTTCAAGTGATTTCAGGTCATTTAAGTTAACAGAATCAACACCAATCAATTCTTGAGGGTGTCTGGTACATTATATGCAAACTTAAGGGGTACCCGATGAATTTTAAAAAACGTAGGGGTACCTCTTGAATTTCGTAAAACCTCAGGGGTACCTGGTGAAAAATCCATAAATGAAACCATGCTATTCATTACCCAAGCAAGTCCATATCTTTTAGACACCTCAATAATAATCAAAACTTTGACCATCTTTTGATCTATTACCCATAAAATAACTCCCATTAATATAATTAAATTCCTATTATAGTCTCAAATTTTATAAGCCGAGTTTGATTGGATACTCATTTTTTAAATCTTGGTTGAATTATATAGTTTATAACAAAAAAATTGAACAAAAAAAAAACAAAAATTACTGAATTGTGGACAGATTATATATATATATATATATATATATATATATATATATATATATATATATATATATATATATATATATATATATATATATATATATATATATATATATATATATATATATAATTATTGTAACTTATAAGCAAAAAAAAAAACTATTTATAATAATGTAATTGAGGGCAAATTATATATATATAAAAGGATTTTGTATAACAGTATCAAAATCTCTTACAATCTGCCATAAAATGAACATGCATGTTATTATTTTAAACTTTACAATTACCAAAAAAATAAACTTAAATTATTATGAGTATATCCGGAATTAGTTTTTTTCATCAGTATTAAATTATTATATATTATTATATATTCATGTTGATTTTGTAATTAAAGTCCAAATAACTTGCATGCATGTATCTATATATAGACAAATCAAGAGTTCTATAATTCGGATCTTGAAGATTTTTAAAAAACCTAAAAATGAAATAATATTTTTATTTTCAAGAAATAGAAATTTCCGAAATAAACATATTAGTCAACATGCAAATTATAGATCAATTTAATTGCATTGATAATAATTTTTAAAAAGAAAAAAATTATCCTACAGTTATTTATTAAAATCAAAATTACTTGAATTCATAAAATTAGTATAAATAAACCTTCACTTCTTGCTACAACATTTAAATAACAAATTATTTAGAGTAATCAATGTGAATGTTGTTATATGATTATATCTACATTAGTATACATGCATGCATTTTTAGATAAGTAAAAAATCAAAATTAGTCTATTTTTCTTAATTAACAACAATAATAATCTATAAACGATTAAAGAAAATAAAAAATTGTTGATTTTACTTATTTGGATTTGTTGTCCACCTTGGAATTTTTTCGAAAAGAGATTGTTAATTATATCTCACCAAAACAGCATCAGATCTTTATCTCCATAAATTGAGCCAAACTTGAAGTTTTTCATTTTTCCCTTCGAATTGCAGATTTTTTAAAAAAAGATCAAAAATCTATCAACATAATTTTTAAAATTAATTTTCAATATGCATATACCTAGACTTCATAATTTACAAAAAAAACTCGAATTATAGTCAAAATCGATTATGTTTACATGCATGTAGATTTAATTAGAAACTATGTAACTTAAACATTATATTATATTTAAACTATTAGATTTACTTGCATGCATTTACTTATAATCTTAAATAATAATAATCTATGTACATAGATTAATTAACCATCTAAATATTAAAAAAATAGCATTTTTTGTTACTTATCTGAATTTGATAAAAATCGAAGTGCTTGAGAAAAAATCGAACTCTTCTGTATCAGTCATCATCATTATCATCGTATCTTGAACTTGATTTTCTTCCAAAAAATGTATTTTTTCCTTTTTCGTTCTTCACCTTTAGTTTTTCGAACTGAATTCATGCACAAAATTCTTGATGCATGTCATTAATTTTCTCATATCTATGATATAATGATTTTTTTGTGTATGATAATGAACTTTTTTTTCGAAGCAAAAAACACTTCAAATTTGAGGTAAAAAAATTTGTATTTTTCGAAGTTTTTGAGAGAGAGATAGAACGAGATGAGAGAGAGAGAACGATGAGAAAGGGAGATATGTGTTTTGAGAGAAAGAGAGATATGAATGGATTGAATTTGTTTTTATCATATGTTATGATATATATTCGGTCAAATAGAGAGAAAGAAGTTAAAAATTATTAAAAAATTTGTATGAATAGATTAGTAGAGAAGAAGAAATGTATATATAATTTTGTTTAGAAGAAATGCATGATTAAATATAAAGAAGAAATGCATATGTGAAGAAGAAATGCATATATAAAGAAGACATGTATATATAAAGAAGAAATGCATGATTAAATAGTGTTTTTTTTTTGTAAAAGGTTGTTTCTCGCAAAAAGTGATATATAAAAGGTTTGTTCTAACAAATTTTGCTTAAAAAAAATTAAGAAAGGAAAAATCAAGACACTAGAACCTCCAAAGCACCCTTGGTAGAATTTGATAGGGTTAGTTGGAGATAAGAATCATTTTTTGATGTGCGGTATTCGTATTTCTTACTGCATTATAGAAAATCTGTTCCATTTCTATGGACAAAAAATCGTAACGGAGCTGCTATATATGCTAATTCAGAGAGAAATGGCTCTAGAAACATTCTTTATAAACAATTCATTCATTGCATTCGCCGCTTTACAAAATTCAGTCTCTAAAACTGCCACAGATACAATCTTTACGCTACATCAGTTAATCTTAGGCTTTGCTCGCTTTGGTTTTAGAACCAACCAAAGGATAAGGAAGACAACCAAGAAAGCTGGAATAGTTGTCATATCAAACTCCACTTCCACCTTCCGGTCTCTTGTGCAGTGGAGTGGATGAAGGAGTGCTATAGTTGAATTCACTCTCGCCGCAAAACTACAAGAACGAAAGTAAGCCTCAGTTATCCTTACCAAACAAACAAGAGATAGAACATCATTGTACAGTGAACCATAAAAGCTATCAACACCTCGAAATAAAAGAGCAGATTTCAGCTTGCAATCAAAATGCACCGAATAGGTGAAAGTAAAAGTTGACATGACCAGAAATGGGCGACATAGCAAGTTAACATCAGAAGCACATTAAACAGAGGAAAACATGGAACTTCCGGACCTTGGCAACATCTATTTCATATATTCAAAGAGAGAAAGAAAAGCTGGCGAATTCCCAACCCAAGCATACAGCGGAGTCACAAGTATTGCACTGATGGATCAGTTAGCCCCATTCTAGGCAGTAAAGGGGCAATGTTTCTGCACTTGGAGAAAATCAAGTTGCACAGGTTTGATAAGCATCTAAGTTCACTAAAAGGAAGAACAAAATGGATTTCAAGTCCAATGGGGAACTATAAGCTTGACTTGTATGCCGATTGTTATAAGTGCATATGAAAAGAGCATTGAGGGTCCACTCATGCAGAAATACAGTTTGAAGCAATAACTTTTTTTTAATATCTTCGATAGGAGCTTCATCTGAGAGTCAACATCTCATTCTACTACTAGCAAACAACATGTCACTTAACTCTTAACTGAACAAACAGATCAGACACCAAAGCACATAGTAAATCGTGCATAACACAGGAATTTGCCAGAACACTATAGACCATATAGTGTTTGATTTCAAAGTTAGAGATCTTACATAAAGATGGTTGTAAGGTAAGACTAAGGTGATCTACTTATGGAATATGGGGTGATATTTTCAACATATGGCCAAGGGGTAAATTTTATGAGATTCAGGGTAATATTGTTTAAAATTGTATGTGCTTGAAACTAAATCTAATTTTTTCTAGAATTAAACGTAGTCAAGACAGTACACATGCACCCTATACATTCACATTATATACAATTCTTTTCCAACAATCTATTTCTCAGTTATGCCTTACCCTCTTGATGCGTCATCCAGGGTGTACAGAAGCTTTAAAGCATCGATGTAACGCAACTCTCCAGTAACAGTAGCAATCTGAAATAATATTTGGTCAGCACAGGCTCCAGTTTTCAAACCCAAATAATGATAGAAAGAGATAATGCAGCAACTCACTCTTTTCCACAGGCCAACAACAAAATTATACTTGTTCACTAGTTCACGCTCCTGGAACTGAAAAAGCTTGAATGAATTTTGAGCTGGTTGTAGTCAAGTGTACACCAAGATAGATTATTTAGAAAGGATTAAAAAGATCCTCAAGAAACAGAACATATTCGTTGCAGTTCCCAAGTCAACCAAAGAGTTGAATATCCAAGCCTCTCTATCTTACTAATCAGTAATCAGCCCAAGTGGTCAACATACACGAAGCACATATAAGGCGAGAAAAAGCAGTCATTGGCTATCAAATACTTAAAGATCATAAGAAACACAGTCACAGAGATCCTACATATGTGCCAGGAGTTACTATTGGGACTTGCCTAAATTGTATTGTATCAATAGAACATTCAGTACATCCTTTTATTATTTGAAACATTGAAGCATGAAACAAGACTTCAGGATAGGAGAGAGATAGAAAGAGATAAATAAGGGACCCCATGTGTTAAACGAGAGAGACATAGAATATATTGCCAAAAATGTCAATGTTGCAAGTAATATGCAACTTCCTAAATTGGAAAATGTAGCCAAGAAAAAATATTAATATGGTAATGCCTCAAAGACCTTACATACTTCTTAGCTCAAGCCATTATAAATGATTCGATCGGGAACATAAATGCTGTCTATTGTTTTAGGATGGAGAACATATCAATCTAGAAATCATAATCTTAGCTTTTGTGATTTGACTTCCATCTATTTGCCTAAAAAATGGGAAAAGTCGTCATATGTCAGGTACATAATCACTAAATCTTAATAAACCTAATTCAAAAGGTTGGTTCCAAGACAGGGATTGACGAACTCTAGCATAGAAACTATGCTGCTGCACAAGGTTTGCTTCAGTTTTAACTTGGGATTAGAAAACCACACCAAATCCTGTACTGTGCTCTTTCTGTTCTATCATGGGGGAGGGGGGAGTAATGCTATTTTTGCACTGAGGATAACAGTCAACGAAAAATTTACCCTGGTACCAAATTCATAGAGCATTTCCTCATTAATAGCCACAAAGGGTGGTGAAAAGTTGACAGAACTTTAGAAAAACCAAGGATACTTGTAGGCTCCATGACCAGACGGTGAATAGCCGCGTTCACAAGCTGGATGGATTCTTCAAGACTTGTGATTATGTAGCTCCTAGCGATGGTATCTGAGTGAAATTGAGAGATCCTCCAGCCTTGAGAGGTGATTGAAAGAGGATTGCAGCCCACTGACCACATCCACTCCTATACACAAAAGACACAGCTAAATGAACAAATTCAATATACTAAAAGAATAGAGATTGTGAAAAAAAAAGTCACCAAAAATAACAGATTGGTCATCAGCAAAACGTACTAAAATGTTGCACCACGGAAAAGTTCCAATGTAGCTTACTCATGAGTCTCTTATTGACAATTACTTTTAAAACAAGGCCAATGTCAGCAAACTCTAATCCAAAAGAGTCATTGTTAATTCTTTTAATCTGCACCTCAACACATCTTTACCAGGTACCATTGTTTGTTTTAAAGGTTACCCTTTTTCTTTACAAAGAAAGGTAAAAACTTATAAGTTGCAGTAGATTGAAGCTGGAGAATTCCACAAGCCTATAGAGAAGCAAGGTCAACAGAGTCGAGACCTCCCAAGATTAAAGAAACAAGAGTGCCTGATGGCCATTGAAAGGGAAAATGAATGGAGCTGTAATAGACTAGCCTGGGGGCTGGGGCACATTTGGTAATAAACACTAGTTATTACGTTAGCTTGGGGAGTAAGGCAAGTAGACTATAAATAGAGGAGATTAGGGAGAGAAGGGATCATGAAGAATATATTTGAGAGTTAATTTTAGTGGTTAGCTTTGGGAGTGTGTCAAGTCACTCGAATACTTGGCAATCTATCTTTATTTTCTGTAATTTCCATTCCATCAATCAAAAATCATCTTCATCTTGTTTTATTCTAGTGTCCAAACTCCAAATATCCAGTTTATTTACAGAAGCCTGAATAATTATACTACTATTTCGAAGTATTATCACTTGGACAGCAATATAATGGGCTCTGCCACTGTATTGCTGAGTGACTTAACACTTCAATCAAGCTTTAACTGTTTTAAATGAAACACCGTATAAAAGTAATACAATGATAAAAGTAAGCAGCTGCATACCTCAGTAGCAGTTTCATGGGCATGACTATAGCCAAGATGAAGAGGAAGCAAACCAGCTAGATGTTCAGACGAAGCAGCAATTGCAGCTTTTATGGGCCTCCTGAAAGAATGAAGAGAAAACAGATGGTAGAAACTGATTAAAGGTCTGGCAGCATGTGATACACGTAACAAGATTGTTTATATCTTCCTCAATCTCAAGTCCCATGTTACCAAGTTGAAATACTGATCCAAGTCCTGATTTCAAAACTGAAGTTATCCGAAAGAGGATATTGCCACTTTATAATTGATCTCGTAGCACTGTAACTGCAAAATGATACTTCTGGTTCTCTTAGTTCTACAGAAGTAAAAGTTTATTGCAGCACCTATGAATATGATTGCTAAAGTCTCAGTTCTCATGATTTTACAACAGTCTAAGAGTAAACAAATAAATCCCTATCCTGATTGCTCTAACGTATGGTTGAATACAATTCAATGATCCTCCAAGCCGATGACCCGATCCTACAGTGGTAAACTAAATTATTTGACCCACCACATAAATTGCCGCTAGTTAATTACACATGTATATACTTCGAGATTACTTACTAATTGAGATTACTGACCAGTACTGCTTATTTGTTTATGTTAGCCTTTTAAAATGTTATATTATCTAAGTGATTCAAATGCGATATCGTCCTTGACCAGGATTACAATCTGAACAACCAGGCAATAAGTAGTTGTTAACTAACTTCAAAAAACTTGACATTAAAAGCTGTAGAGTGCGTTTATTAGTAGTCCTGAAATTCAAATAAATTATGTAGGATCCAGCAATTCTATGATCCAATCCTACAGTGCAATCTTGAGTAACTCCATGATTGATGGGAGGCTTACAGTCGTGACAGCATTGGTAACAAGGGGCATAAGTTCCCTGTTCACAATCCAAGGCTGGAAGCTGAGCAACCATTATAAGTTTCCTGGTCACGTTACGTCTTTCTTTCCATAGACAGTTATGTTTGAACTTGACCCTTTATCTTTTAAGAAGTCCTCAAATTTGTAAGGAAAAGGAAGGATCTGAAGGATAAAGAAGAAAACTTGGTACCAAAACCTAAGATCTTTACCGTAAATCCCAGAGTATTGAATTCCCATTGCACTGCAAATGACTTTCCCAAGAAGACGTTTCTGACTGAACAACAATGATCATATCAGAAAGTGCTTTTGCCTGATAATATTTGTCAACTAGCAATGGGTCGCTGTGGATGAACCAGAAAATGGGAACCTCCAACGTCAACCTGCTATTAGCATGCATTCCTGCATGAACAAAACATGCATTTTAGGATTGAGGTTTCGCATCGCAAGGAGGCAAGGATTATTATGTCTACATTGCAATGAAAAAAAGTTTAAATGGCAAAGCATAACTGCTACAGCTGAGATATGTCATACATCAAAGAACTTATGAACACCAAATATGTATATCTCGGTGTCATTAATTCCAATGAGTTCGTAATAGGTGTGGTACCCCAGTAATGGCCACAAGCATAACCGAAGCTCTGAAAGCAGAGGGTGCTTCAAAACAGTATATCTTACTTATGTATTTTATAAAAAAAACAAAAAGGCAAAAAAACTAATGGTACATGAGTAGCTCTGATCTCTGGAAGACAGCATGTTCGACAAATCATTCTCCACTAACATCCAAGATAGTTGATCCTTTTAGGGTGCATAACTGAAAGCAGAGGGTGCATAACTGAAAGCAGAGGGTGCATGTTTGAAATCACCTTTTAGGGAATTATGATCATTGATCCTCTGCAATTGATGTTGAAGAATGGAGGAATCGAGATAGTTGGAGACAATTTTTCGATAGGTTCCATTGACAAATAACATTGGCACAGTAGCAGCTCGGCGAGCCACAGAGAAAGCCATAGCCAGAGCAGGATCATCTGAAAGCGGCATCCTACAGGCACCACAAACACACGAATCAAATTGTCTATTATCATGTACCCGCTCAGCTTCCAAGCCGATGAATTTATCATGACATTATGACAGCATTGACAGAACCAGACATAACTTTTGCACATGAAACGAGTCACACTCACCCCTTTTTTAGAAAGTGAAAGGTCAACTGACTAATCGGAGCAATAGTTATATGCAACTTAATTAACACTTTTATACATGAGCATATTAAGATGCTTTTCAAAATAGCAAATTCATACAATTTATTACTCCATCCCATAAAGCTGACAACATTAAATTTATTGGTCTTAGAAACTTCATTTAGCCTCCATATCATCTATTGTCAACTATTATTGGAACCATTAAGTTCAAGAGCTCATAGATACTAGTGCAATTATATAAGTGGAGCTGTAGCCAAAGTAAGAGTATTAGCAACCAGGGTCATATTCAACTCGAAGTACCTCAGTAAGGGATACTAAGGCTATGTTCTCCTCAGCTTATTAAAATAAGTTTCAGTAAAAATAAGTTCAGTTCAGAAAAAATAAGTTAAGATCAACAAAAATAAGTCGGTAAAAATGAGTTCAGCAAAATTAAGTTGAATTCAGTAAAAATAAGTTAAGTTCAACAAATATCTACTTTAAGTTTCAGCAAAAATAAGTTACGTTCAGCAAAAATAGGTTAAGATAACAAAAATAAGTTGAAGAAAATAGAACCTAACTTAGATTTTGCTCTCGTTTCAGCAAATATATGCACATTAACAATGCATGCTTTTGTCTTCTAGAGAGTAGATCTTGTGAGTTTTTCGCTTAACACGATCTAAAAACGTGGATATAAATGTCCTGACGCTGCAGTTTGATACGTGTTACCTGATTTGCTAAATCCCCCACCCCCATGACCATGATCAGGAACATATTAATTGGTACGTGGTACACGGTACAGTAATACACTTGTGCACTAGTATAAAAAAACTCAAGGAATCATGTTCACATAGCTGTTCTACGTACACACTACTGTACCACATTCCAGGTAACACTAGTTCATAAAAGGAGCAGCTCACCATTGCTCCATATTCCAGGAGACACTAGTTTAAAAAAGGAGTAGCTAACAGCGCTGCGCCAGTGACCATGAAGCTTTATGCTAGCAATTATTTATTTACCACCGGGAAACAGCCTGCCTTTTCCTAGCCCAATCACAAAATGTACACACACCACTGGAGCCTATATCTGTGTACTAACTTTCATCTTTTAGTCATAAAAAAAGGGACAAAAGTAAATGCTTAATAACTGGTGTTACGGATCAACGAGAAAGAGGTTGCTATGACTCACCCTAGGCCACCTGTACTATTGACTTACAAGAAAAAGAACAAGACCAAGAAGGGAAACGAGAATGCTGAGCTGGGGAATAATCATCTTAGTACTGGAAATATCTGACCATCTTCTAGAAGGGGCAGCTTTGTTTTTTCCTAGTAATTCTGTTTTGTACTGAATGTGCTGTTGTAATAAAAGGGGTACTGTAGTGAGTGTGAGAAGCATCCAGAAAATAGAAAAAGAAAGTCACCACTAGGAGAGCACTCAACCTCTCGAATGTTGAGCAGGTGTATTAGCTTGATTACTTGATCACTTTAATACGAAATCTATCCCTTCCCCTCATCTTTGCTGAATCTTGTTTGTATTTTATGATCTACATTAATTCATAGCATCGGTATATTAGGGAAATATAAATGCAACTAAAAGAAACTAGGACCAAGATAGTAGTTGCATTAGAAACGGAAATCAATCTGCTATATCCCTCAGCTTTCGAGAATTAAGGACTATGAAAACAATTCATCTTACTTTTTCTGAATACTCATTCCCTCTAAGTAACCTACTATTAATTACATCAGTTCCCCTTTACTTGCTTCCTACTCCAGCTCCCAACAAACTTCCACCAAACACATGATTATCTTTCAATAACTAGCTCCCTATAGAAGACTACTTATCCCTAAGATTCCTTGTTCCTCCTTTCGTCCTTGCAGAAGTGAATAGCAGGTTATTTATTGCAAATGGTCTCAATGGATCAAGGGGCAGTACTGCTCCATCCAGTCAAAAAACAATCTTGACTTTGTGGCAGGTCAGCTTTTCCAACATTGATTTGTTTGCATCAAACAATGCTCATGAATTGAGGAAACAAACACAGAAAATCCCACTCCCCCTTCCTTTAATACTTCTCATGTTAAAGGAAAGTAAATATTAAAGGCAACATCATCTATTATGTAGTCTCCCACTTCCTTTAGTTTCAAGCTTACAGCTGATCATCAAAACTGCCATAGATGTATAATTGACAGGTAATGTACTAATGTGGGACATCACAAAAGGGAAACACTGAGAACTTATGGAGGGAGTAGCACATATACTTACATGTGCTGACTGAACATTACTTTTTGAGAAGGTAGCAACAAAGACGACAGCCCCTCCATTAGAGCCTTTAGATCCACAGGCAAATGCTTAACATTTCTGACTTTCTGCAGCAGAAGAACTAGCATTATTTTCAGTGGTTCTGGGTTGGCCCAACAAATATATAAAACATGAATATGAGCTACTGTACATTGATCATGTTGGGAGTGGAAAAAAGTTTCCATGTTTAAGTTAATATAATAGATGATTATAAGCAAATGTGGCTAGAACACCTGATCGAAAATTTTGTTCTATTTTGAAAAAAAAGGCGCCTACGCTCTTTGAATCAAACTTTTACGGTCAAACTCTCTCAAATAGAATGATAGAAATTACTTCCTCCGCTTTTTTTTACTTGCAACGTTTCCTATTTCAGGAAGTTGCATATTCCTTGCAAAATTGACATTTTTGGCAATATATTCTCACTTTCTCTCTCCTACCACAAGAGGTCCTTTTTTTTATCTCTTCTATCTCTCTCCTCTCCAAAACACTTGTGCCACAATTCAATGTTGCAAGTAATAAAAAACGGAGGAAGTATAAATGAGTATAATTATGCGGATTCTTTTGAAACTTAATACTACTTCCTCAGATCTTCATTAATTGCAACATATTACTACTTTAGGTAGTTTCATATTAATTGCAACAATTCCCTTTTTGGTAATAGAAAATAGTCAGATGGACTGAATTACTCCTTCCTAAATCTAACTAACACTTTCATCAATTACTTAACCACATGGGTATTTTTGTCCTTGCCCACCATCTTTTTCATTTCCTTAGAAAATGAGCCAAACCCATATGTTGCAATTAATAAAGAATGGAGGAAGTATATAAAATACGGATAGTATGACTTGATGTAATTTGAGAGAAATTAACAAAGTTATCTAAAAGCATGAGACCCCCTTATATTCTGAAGTAGATGGAGTCTGATCAAGAATAGAAAATTTGAGAACTGCGCAGGAGCAAAAGCTCAAACTCAAAAGACCAGATATGAAGACACATGCTAACAAATGCACAGACCAGGGGGGGACAAGAGATAAACAGACAGAGGCAGAGGAATAAAGAGGGATGAAAGAAAAGGGTGAGAAAACATTACCTCCTGAGTGACGAAAAATAACTGATACGATATCTGCTCATAAAAATGGAACCGTCCATCAGCCACGGAAGGGGCTATAATGTGTCTCATAGTACCCCATAAGGTAGAACCTAAGTGTGACAGAAAGGTATCACGAGCAACAGTGTAACTTTCAAACTCCTGCAGGAGAAGCACCATTATGTTTGAGTACATGATTCTATCATAAAAATAAAAATTCCATCTACAAGCAGCAGTAGGTTAAAAGCACTAGCAACAAACACCTCCGACTGGTAAATGCATCCAATACAAGTTTCATTAATAATAAGATCAGTACAGAAGAATACCACAGAGGTATCACTGAATAGATTCCAGCTCTCCATTCGCCTCAAAGCATCCAATGCCTTTCTTTTGTGATTTTCATCATATTCATCACCTTCCATAGACTGAAGCTCATTCTTCACTTCTTGCATTCTCTCATCAAGTTCTGTAATATCAGATAGAAAATTGTATATATCAATGAAAGGTCATGATATTTGCAAATTTTTCTATACCAAAAAGTTGTTCTACTCAAGCAGAAGAGAGCAATAATGAATCCAATGGCTAAGCAAAAAAAGTAACAAACAAAAGCTTCAGCAGCTAAGATATTTACCTTCACAAAGAGCAAGCTTAATTCTCCTTCCTTTGCAATGTTTAAACGAAAATAGCTCATAGATATCGATTTCTGCTAGAAGGATATCAATAGCCTCATGCTCTTTCTGCAAGGTTTAGAAACATTCATTGTGAAAGCACATTCGAAAGCAAAAATATCATTTTATACCTAACTATGATCTACTAGATATCGATTTCTGCTAGAAGGATATCAATAGCCTCATGCTCTTTCTGCAAGGTTTAGAAACATTCATTGTGAAAGCACATTCGAAAGCAAAAATATCATTTTATACCTAACTATGATCTACTAGATATCGATTTCTGCTAGAAGGATATCAATAGCCTCATGTTATTTCTGCAAGGTTTAGAAACATTCATTGCGACAGCACATTCGAAAGCAAAAATATCATTTTGTACCTAACAATGATCTACTAAGTTCTGACTTCCCAACACTAGCAATGACCATAAGTTGGTTCCCTGACAACCATCCCGCAGCAAGTCATCAACTTTTTTATCAGGAGAGGTTCCGTTTCAGAAAGGGCTTCACGTTACCATAGAATAGAAAATGAAAGGTTTTTAGGACTATCTTCCAAACAGTCAGATATTTGAAACAAATTATCTGTTAAGATTATCAAAAGTCCAAAATTCGTCCAGGTTGTTAGACATGACATTAGAAAGGTAAAGCAGATCATTCCTGCCCCATGGTGGACTGAAGACCTTATGCCTAATGGCTCACAAACCTTCTCGACCACATATTTCCTTTTTATTTTACTCGGCCGGTAAACAAATATTATCCTTGCATGGCTTCAGAGGAGAACAAAACAAAACATAAACGATCCATGTTCATCGGAATTGCATAAACATGAAGGTGAGACAAGACAGACATCAGAGTTGCTATCAGACAGTGTTAAACTTTGAATTTCTAGTCAAAATATACTTACATCCCCAAAAACAGCAAACTTTTCCTGAATTGCATCTTGCAGGTTTTCTTCAGCTTCCACTTCTAAAATCTCTGAAGCACAAAGTTGGAATTTTTTTGAGTAAAATTACTCAAAAGCATGTGAATATGTACTATAAACATTCCATGTTCATCTTGCATGAATATGTACTATAACCATTTTTTTGCGTAATCCACCTTGTCAACCTAACCATTAATATAGCTGTCATGGACAAGCAGTGCAACTACTACCACTTTGTCAACCTAACCATCAACTGCCATTTTTATGTTTCTAAAGTTATACTCCCTTGTTTTTTTCACTACTTCAGCTTTGGGCTGTTCTAAAATACCTGTTTCCCTTCCATTTTCAAGTAAGTTTTCCATTCACAAAAGACTCAGATTCCCTTCACAGGTTAAAATTCCAATAAGTATACCCCTAATTCTAGTAAATCTCCACCCTTCCTCTCTAATGACTGATATACCCCTAATTCTAGTAAATCTCCACCCTTCCTCTCTAATGACTGATATGATCCCCCCTCCCTATATAAATCTCTCACCCCAAAGACCGCCTCCTCCCCTCCTTGGTGGCTCGTTTCCTTTCCTTCAAGACTCCTCTCCCCCCTCTTCATGCGACTTCCTGATATTTCCTTTCCCTCCTCCCCCCTCCTAGCCGGCATCATCTTCTTCCTTCCCATCACGTTCAACGGTGTTTTGGACTTTCCTCTTCCTTTTGCAGAGAACTATATGGTAACATATTCACCGCAATAGAAGAATATAATTTCCCATTAGACTTAGACCTGAACCAAAATCCTTCGAACTCTGTGGCAACTGGGAAATGCTACTTGTAGACACATAATCGTGTCTCCCCATTTAGCACCCTATGATGACTAATACCCCTCTCTAATTGGTCCGGATCGAGGAAAGAATACAGGACGAGCCTAAAATAAAATATTTTAAACCTAATCCATTTTCTAACCTTTTTTTTAACCTATTTCCGAGAACCTTTTTTAAAATAGTTTTACTAAGCCCACTTTATAAAACGTTTTATAAAGAAGTTTATAACAGCCCATCTTCGAAAACCTTTAAAAATAGTTTTATGAAAGCCCAATTTATAAAACCCATTTCCTAGTCTAGCTTAATTAACATAGTTAATTAATTATATTAGTTAGTTTTACCAATTCATCTAGGATATTCTCAAAACAATCTTTTATAAAAAAAATCATCTTTCTCCAAACTGTTTTCAAATATCTTTAACTAAAATCTTTTCTAAAATCTTTTCAATAAAAAAATCTTTTAGAAACCTTGTTGTGTTCGGTTTACCTTTACCTAAACCTATACAACACATTTAATACTCTATACAAATCACACGGCCTACAGCTCCCTCACTCACCTACAGCGTCGCCACCGTCCTACTCCACGCCATTAATCCCATCTGTAATTCTCTCATCTCCAAAATCACCAATACCCCACGTATGAAAGTAATCCATCCTACAACACTCCTACACCGCCTAATCATCGAACACATCATCATCACTTTCGATATAACTCCAATTCTCTCGCCTACCTAAACCCACACAGCACTCTTAACTTATACTAATATCTCAAACAGATCTGATCATCATCATCATCTTATATTTGAGCTTAATACCACAGCAATTACCACGCCGTACATCACCTAACACCAAACATTATTATTCATCATCATTAACTAATCTCACTGCCTCTCAACGCCAACCCCTAAAATACATCATCTTTAACACAAGGCATATTTTCTTTGATGTAAACACATATACTATTTTTTCTAAGGCTCGTTCAACATTTGATTCAAGATCCGTGCAAATCAACGACCCAGATGGAGGTATAATTGCACAACTAAATTAAAATTCTTTCTTTTATTTCTTTATGTTCTTTATATTATTTTATTGAAGTTACTAACATTCTATTCATGATGTAGATTGTTAACATGTTCCTGCAAATGTAAGTCTTGTATATTATACTAACTCTCTACTAATATTTTTATTTCTTTTTCATGAACATTATATTTTATGTTTGATTGTAATATTTATCACCTTGTATATTATTGTTAATCAAGACCTAAATAAATGTTCTAACACTTAAATCAGATAATATGGACAACCTGCAATGAATCCAGTAATATGATTGTTAAATAACATGTCACTAAAAATGTAGTCTTTTATGTACTTAATGAACCAACCTAGACTAATTTTTTTTAAGGTACTTAAAAATATTATGAGGTTGCTCTTTTGCATAAAACTTGCTATGAATCGTATTAAGTAGAGGCCAACAATAGGCGAACGTGGTTCCTGACAGTGTTCGTACCCTCACTCCCGAACTCAATTTTTGGTTCATTGACCATTCATGGAGTCAGACGGGGAAATCTACATGGGATAAGTCCCTAAGATGTCCCCAAGTTTTCCAAATATCCAATTAGGTTTATGAGTCTTCCTCTAAAGACTTGTTGGCGACTTCAAAAGCATTTTCAATAAAACCTTAACAATGGGATAGTTAAATACGCGCTCACACCTCGTAGGCGAATAAAATCACGCCTACGCTACTCCTTTGACCACCACCATCCAATATATGATCTTAGGTTTAGGGGGTGTTGATGTGGGTTTAGGCAGTGTTAATGTGAATTTTGGTTGTGGGTCCAATGGTGTTGATGTTGGTGTAAGTGTATTTTTGGTAGTGATTTATTCTGCATAGGTTATGGTGGGGTAGGTGGTGTTTTGGCAATTTTATTTTAGGGTGGTGTTCCGGCAATTTCTTTTAGGGCAACATGATAGCGGTGCTGGGGAGAATTTTAGTGAGGTTTTTGTTCATGGTGGGGAGAAGTGACGGTAGTGAAGGGGTAAATTTTGGTGAGGGTGGTGGTTCGCGAGGGCGGTGATGGTGGTTGGGGAATAGCAGTGGTGGCGTCTTAAGATACTTCATTGTGCCTCTCTCTTACTTTGTCCCTACGATATACTCCTACAATTTCACTCTCTATTTGAGCGCCAAACCTAGTGGAACAAGGAAAAGAAACGAAGGGAGTACCAAAGATAATTTTTTAAAAATGGGTCAACATCACTTGTACACTTTTCTTGTGGTAGTCGACAATGAATAAAAACAAAATACACTCCACTGCTTGTAAGTTGTAAAAAGAGTAAAAAGACTCTTCGGAGTTCGGATATCCAAGACTAAATGTCAAATCTGCACGAGCATAGATTGAAAATAAGTAATCTTTTGATAGGTTGGAACTCTCGAGTAAAATTTCTCCCACAGCTTTTCTAAATGAATCCCCAAATAGCATCTCAATTCTCACGCCCTTATAATTACATTGCATTTCTCGCTGCCTTGCACCTCACTCTATAATCTAGCAGCATCGCATAACTTACTCTCATTTACAGCAACAGCTTTTGCCTTAGGCTTCCTCCTAGCATAAGTGATAAATACTGGGGATTTAGGCTGACTCCTTGCAGGAGAGTCACACACATCTCATGTTATACCTATGACTGAAAATGCATTTATGATCTACCCAAGTCAGCACAATCATGGAAATACACAATATTTAAACAAATTATCAAGCTACTTAATGTACATAACCCAGATGGAGGAGAACAGAAAGAGCTGACGGCAGAACCTGCAACTGCGCCAATGGTTTTTTTTACATTTGGCAAACTTTCCTCCGTGCGAACACCTTGTCCTCCAACGGCAGGACCCCAAGTAAAGGGGCCAGCACTAAGATCAATAAATGCCCACCTGAAAATCAAGTTATAACATATCAAGGAAAAGTTGCACTATTTAGTATTTACCCTACCAGAAGCAACAGGGATGAGATCAGAACCTGTATTTTCCTATCCATGTATCTGTTAGACATTCAGTATGAAGGCCGCTGAGATCCCCAGATTTAAGCTCCTTCTGCAAAGCAAGCTTTACATCTCCATTTTTCCCATTTAACACCTTCAGACCAACAATAATAAGAAGGGAAACAATATCTCACCAATGACTTTTCAGAACACAAAATCATTCCTTTTCATGATGTAAAAATGAGCAAAGAACTACCTGCAAAACTTTGCTCTGAATAATATAATCTGTATCCTTTCCTTTATAAAAGTTTTCAATACTATCTAAAGCTTCTGAGCATCTATTGGACCACTCTACCTGCAAAGAGAAGCAAACACAATTCCAGTGAATCTAACAAAAAAAAAAAAAAAAGTGTACCAAGCACCTTATTTCAATTGGCCCCTTCTCCCATCAGGTTTGCATAAAAACACATCAAGTTGACAACTGAAAGGCTAATCATATTCAACTGCCAACAGTTCAGTCTCTAAGACTTGCACAAAAAAATCTTGAGATTCCAGCATAAGGGAAGAATATGAATAAACATACACTTGAGAAGTGCATACATGTGATGATGGCAGATATTTAGGCTTTCTGTGTAATGAAAAACGCACATGGATAGAGCACCCCAGTATCCCCCCCCCCACACACACACACACGTGCGGGCACAGACACAAACCTAATGCACCAATGCACGCACCCACACCTACATATGAACAAGTTTTCGCAAATGCACACACATGGAATAAGTAACCAAGTAGATTTAAAGGAGAAATTTACAGCACAAAAGATCTTAAGGTTTTCTACTAAATGAACATCGTTTACTTGCCGTCATATAACAAAGAGTCGTCTTTCTTTTGCATTTCTTAACATATATGACAGATTTACTTCCTCCGTTCTTTTTCTATTGCAACAATTGAGTTCTCACGCTTGCCAATGCACAACTTCAACTATTAATATCTTTAATCTTTTTTTAGTAAAAATTATACAAATTTGATATTTTGAAAGTATATACCGAGACGAATCTAAGAAGACCCCACATGACTATAATTTTCCTTATGTAAAAATCACTATAGATAGTTAAAGGGTGGTGAGTGAATAGTGTAAAAATCTCATTGTTGCAATAGAAAAAGAACGGAGGAAGTATTTTGCAAGGAAATCAGAAGCTGAAACACCAAATTTGCAATTATATTACTGTAAATAATCTATAAAGGAGAGGCACAAAAATGACACTCCCTTCATCCCTTACTGTTTGCCACATTTCCTTTTGGTTACTTTTTCAAGAGTTGTATTTAGTAAGTAGTTCTGTGATTTTGCAAGTGGAGTAGGGAGAAAAAGTAGAGAGAGATTGTGGACCATGTCACCTAAAAAGATAATGGAGCTATCTTTTAGGGACAAACCAAATAGGAAAGTGGAGCAATCTTTTATGGACGGAGAGAGTAGATATTAATCAACCAAAGCCTCTTAGCTGAAAAACACAAAGAGAAACATGTAAAATATGTTGAAATATAGGAAGCTCGAACACAAACCGTATCAGTTTCTTCAGTTGTTGTCCATGCAAATTTAGCCATCGGGTGCTTTTCATATAGAGGCCTTTGAATCTTTTCTATAGCTGAAACGTAACCAGCCAATTAATGAGCATGACAGCACTTGCCAAAACATAGAATAAATATAGAAGGAAAAAGCATGAGAGGAATTTTCCGCACCAAGAGAAATCTCAGGAGTGTTTTTTGATTCAAGTAAAGTAGCTTGCACGCTCTTATTCTGCACCAATCACACCATTTACACCATCATATAATAAACTATATTTGCAGAGGATATCAATGACCCTAGGAAAATTACAGCATTTGCAGCAACAAAAAGAGAAGGACTATACTCCGATAAAATCAAGAGCAAATATCACAAACATGATATTCTTTTTTCCACAATATTTAAACAACATAATTCAGTGAAACTACTGAAACAGTAATTCAAAGGTATAAAATAGATTCTATAGAGAAAGAAAGAAGCACCTGTTTTAAAAAGTCTATCTCTGACTCAGACAAACCTCTCCTGCAGTATGAGCTTTATTAAATTCGACGGAGATGAATGACATAGTCATAGATCAAGCATCATTAAATGTTGCTATGTATGAAAACAAACCTGTAGCCATATCTAGTTATGTTAGCATTATGCTTCGGATTCAAAATGAAAATGTTATACGCATTTTCAAGTTGCAAATACTCAATAAGGCTATCAAAAAACACTTCCATCAAATCCAAATCCACTTGCCACAAAGCATCTTTATTTTCCCTGTATGAGAATAACAAAAATTTCCATTAGAGGCAAGAACAAACACATTAAGTGGAGTAACAAATAAAAATATGGCATTGCTTGAAGCAGATAAAAATTATTGTAGTCCATGTCCTTTAGATTTCCAATAGAGAAGGACAAGTCTTAAACAAGTAATTTTTATCTTTCGGTTACAATAGTCTAAAACAATTGTCTTACCTATAGATACTATCCTTCACTTCTAGTTTGTTAGCCCCTCATATAGATCCCCACATAACTATCTTGAGATGATCAATAGGGAAAGTTCCACTATCTTTTGTAAGGTAGTAGAGTTATATTAAACATGACCCTTTATACAATAAATTTTTTGGTGTCGTACATGCTTTTCGTAGAGGCAAATGCTGAAAGTTTTCTTGTTATAAGGGCTTCCTGTTACCACACTAAGAGTGATGGAGAACTTGGATTTTCAGAGAAAGAGAGTACAAACTGGTTGGTCAATGAGACCTCGTGTTAAATCGAGAATATATATGAAAAAAGGAGCCTTTTACACGTGAGAATAATGCTCAAATAATCTTTTCATTATTGTAAAAATTAAGCCACCGCACTTCTAAGCCTCAAGCTGTCCTCAAAGAGAAGCCTGATTAGAGGCATTAGGCGGATAAATTATCTATTTGACAACAAAAATAAGAAAGACAGATTAACTATCACTGTATTATTATGTATACCATCTTTCAGCATTGACCAACGCCCTTATACAAGTGTTCTTACTAGAGAGAGGGTGTCTTCGTGTCCTAAAGTTTCCATTTTCCTTAAAACACCCTTAAAAAAAGAACCTTAAGGTGATTCCACGAGTATCCGGTGTCTCAAAATAATTATCTGTTTGCAAATTTATGTGGTTGCTGAGTGTTGTTAAGGGGTTCATCTTGTCTCGTTGACTTGTAGCTCATTTACAACTTTCCCTATTTCCAACTATATCTAAGACCTTTGCACGAAAAGCTTGTTTGAAGAGGCTCAAACCATGGTGAGTTTAAAATCAAGCGGGTCCAGATTGTCTATTTATCCAAGAATATATCTTTGGTGTTTAAAAGAGGAAACTGGAAATCCTGCATTGATCATTTTTTTCCCCTAATGGTCCTTGGGACATAAAGTATAGGATGATGGCAGATATTGAGTTGAACTGGTTGCTTGAGATTGCGGCTTTCCATCGGCCGCGTAATAAGGTTTACTGATCTAGAAAAAAAAAATATTATCATATAAAATATTGTTGGAATTGTCTCAATGTCAATTTTCAAAACAGTAACTTTTCAATAATAATTCATCTAACACAAGTAAAAATATTATCCAAGTGCTACGAACCGTAAAAAGAAAAAGAAATGATTGATCAGATATAAATAATCAATCTCATTCCATATCCTAGTCCATTACGCGTGGCCCAAGAACCCTGACTTAAGCCTTCAAAATCTTATAATTCAGCTCATCGAGAAATTGACACGACAATCTCCACCATTCCTTCCACTTGCACAAGATTCCAGCCATCGCTCATGAAAGGTGCTCCCAGTGGAACCACAACATGCTCCAAGATCCAGTAAAGTATTGGCTCACTGAGGCCCTTAATCCAGAGAGCTCCTGCTCCAATGTCGCCACCCTGTCCAAAACATTGCTCGAAGCCACCAAACCCTCAAGAAATGTTCCATTCTTATACCCATTGCTAAAGAAAAACTAAGCAGAAAATAAGATATGATTGATCAGAGAAATCAGATTCAATTTTTCAAGCTTCCAAGAGGCTAAAACTCTCATAAGTTGAAGCTAAAGAAAGCTGAACATAAAAATTAAGATCAATTCTTCACTCTTATCCCTCTACTTATATACACTGAGATCCCATACCTCTCCCCCCTCCACATAACTCCAGCAGTCTTCTCCATCAGGCAACTCCTAACTGAAATAAACATCAATATCCATAGTAACCTTCCCTCTAAGTGATGCTTAATGCCATGTTGTACGTTATAGACCACGAAAAGACAAGTGTTGCAGCTATAGAGAAATGTGTGTGTGTGTGTGGGTGGGTGGGGGTGTATTATATATATGACCTACGTAACTCGGACCTTCAATTTACCTAAGTACCTCAGTCAGATTTTCGATACTCCAACATGGATTTAGACACTTTAACACTTCATTATAGGTAAAATCATGGAAAATCTTCATGTACAAACCGAGTCGGACGCTTGGACACGTACCCATGTCCAACAATAACAGAGTATATGAGCCATCCTAATGAATTGTTTTGAACTTGAACTGAGGAACCCAAATGTCAACTCTTATCCCAACCTGGTAATACACTGATCCAATGTTATTCCAATCACCTAATATTATCTAAATTGTATTCTAATTCGACCTATACTGAAGCCAATCACAACGCATTTGACCCAAACTATCTTGAAACCCGAATGGAACTGACCCAAACCAATTGAGTAAACTTGAAATGATCTGACCTGAAACCAATCCGAATGACATGTTTGCCACCTCTAGTTAGAACTTAGATCCATGCTGACATCCTTTCTGGAGCATTATGAATTGGCTGCAAGACAGCTGGGGAAATGGCCCCAATCTAACATCCAAAACAACTTTTAAATACATTTTGAATCTCAGATACTATATCCCAAAAGAGTTGCAAGTTGCAACAGTTGCTTGGGTACAGAATTTTGAAACTTAAGAGTGTTAACGCTTAACTCATAGACTGTTTATAATAATATTAAAAGTAGATGTGAAATGAGATAGTTGAGTATAATTTCCATAAATGAGAGAGTGTAGGTCCAAAAGAGGGAGTAAGAATTATTACAAAAATGAGTGGCTACAAATATAGGAAAAATGGGTGGAAATAAATATAGGAGAAAGTTGGAACAGTTGCTTGGGTACAGAATTTTGAAACTTAAGAGTGTTAACTCATAGGCTGTTTATAATAATATGAAAAATAGATGTGAAATGAGATAGTTGAGTATTTTTTCCATAAATAAGAGAGTGTAGGTCCAAAAGAGGGAGTAAGATCTATTACAAAAAATGAGTGGATATAAATATAGGAGAAATTGAGAAGCACGGAAAATCAAAGTGTTGTAACTTGTAACTTGTAACTGTACTAGGACAGATTAAGTGAAAAAAGAATTCATAATCCACTGCTGGAAAAGAAAATTTTCCCACATCTAAAGTAACACCATTTTCTATAAGCTAGTCTACCACTCAAATACCAGATCAATCAGTTGTAAAAGTGATAGAAACCTGTAAGGACCAGTTGTCCTCTTTAGCAAACTTATGAATAATATCTCTTGAGAAGGTGCAACCAGATAACTGATCTGTTTTCCCTGTCATACTAGTTTTTTTCTTTATCTTAATCAAATACAACATTGAAAAGCTCAGTTTCAGTAAGCCTGTGTAAAGTTATGAACAAATTAGCAGTTTGATGGAGCACATCTAGTATCCTCTAGCGAGGCATATTTCACACTCCAAAATTCCAAAGCCTTATCCTTACAGTTACAGCCTTTTTTGTTCATCTCACAAACAGTTAAGCAGTTAATCCAAAGTTCAAATAAAGAAAAAAATAATTGTTTAACATTATATAGCCAACATAATCTTAAAAGAGCTTGGCACTCTTCAAATTACTTGAACTCCATCTTTTAATGGAGCATAGTCCTCACAGATAGAAGGCACTACATGAGAGAAAAAGATAAAATATTATAGTAAGTATAACATAACATACCAAGACCTTGAAACATCATCTTTCCTAGACAGAACAGCAATGGCACGCTCCAAAACAGAAGTAACCTTTTCATTCATACGTATAGCATGAACCGAGAAACTGCATATATAAAGTCCAAGTTTTAGTTTCATGTATCAGAGTCAATACTCGATCATTCTGCGTAAAAAATATTACACTGCTTAGCTTAGTATTAACCCCAAAAAAAAAAAGTTCAAAAGAAAATTACTTGTAGTTTACATGACTTAGTGTAGGAAAATGGTGACTCCCTTTATCAACATTGACTTTATGGAATGGATTCAGCACTTCTTCAATCTGTGGCACCCATGTATGTTCAAACATATGATCAATTTTTGTGAACCATCGCTCAAGTTCTTCAGGTTGCAGTGTGAATTCTGAAATTAAAAATTACTTACACTCATGAAAGGCCATACTTACAATTGACTTAAACATAACATAGTCGACAAGATGTAAAAACTCAAACATCAGTAGATACCATGGTTCCCTCTGCCTTCAAATCCAATAAAAATGAAATTCACAGGAACTGGAAGATGCATAGAATCAATTTCCTGGAGCTTCAGATAATTTGCAATATTCGCTGCAACAAAGTTTTAAATCAAGCACCCCTTTAACATCAGCATCAGAAACTCGCCACAGATAAAGAGACTCGCGTTCGCTTTAGTGTTTAAAGATAAACAAACAAACAAAACAAAAACTAAGAGCCTCATAATATTTTTTCTCCTAAGGAGAGCCAAAGACAGAAAACAATCAAACATCCCCTTTGCCACAGATAATTTGTATTAACAACCATCTGCTAGTAAAAGCGGAGCTAATTTTGACCTTTATTTTTGGCTATCCGTCTTGCATGGACCCGATCTACAATAAGTTTTGTTTGCATCTATGTACTGAGTAACACTTTCAAACTTTGAAGTGGCCATCTTTTATGTGTTTAAGTGACCATTCAAAGAAGGGTAATTCAAGACACTAAAACACAAACTTTAACAACAAAGATGGCAACTAATGTAAAAGTGATTCTAAGTCCATAATAAATTTATCCTGGACCCGATCCACAGCAGAGTCTATATCATTTTGGGGACTATGGAAAAACACCAAAGGATTTTTGGTTCAATGTTGAATAAATTAAGATTTTAGAATTCAAATCAAGGTAAATAGGGTATGCGACCTCATACCCAAAGGTTTCTCCCCCCTAAATCCCTTGAATCCCATATCCACCACCCCGACCCCCTAAAACATATGTTGGTTCTCCTATACATCTATTCACCTCATGTACATTTAAAGGAAAATTTTTCCCACTTCATCCATCACTATTATAAGCAAATCCTTTTCAAAACTGCAAGCATCATTCACAATAGTCAACGAGCTTGTAGTTTCCAAGTTAAAAAAAAGAGATATCATTCAGATGGATAGGAATTAGGAAATGAATGGAGAGACATCAGTATAGGGCCCGACATTCTAAAAAATTGGAAAAATGCAAGCATCTATCACACTTTGCATCAATGGTACATGACCTTGGAAAAACACTTATAATGTAGCACCAAAAGACATCAAGGTAAACTACTCTATCCTAGAGCTGTGAACTAGTTGTACTAATTATAAAGATTCTACTTCCTCCGTTCCTAATCAGTTGCAACAATCCTTTATCTGGTATTGGGTTCTCTCTATCTCTCTCCTCATTACATGGTCCCTCTTTGTATTTCTCTCTATCTCTCTCCTCTTCAAGTGCACTCCTTAAAACTTGTGTCTCCACTCTCCCCCCATGCTGCAACTAATTTGGAACAGAGGAAGTACATTTCCTTTCCAACCAGATTATATACCTCCTCAAGTTCGTACTGTGGTTTGCAAATGCAGAAGAATAGAAAGCAAGCCCACTGGATGAACATAAAGTTTAAACAGCCTATTGCAACAGACAGTAACAGCAACATTGAAAACAAAACAATTTCTTGACTTATATATAAAGAAAGGTCATGCTGACATGATCATCGGAAAATGTGTATCCTCTTTAAGAATATAAACTCCCCAAAAGGTATATGGTTGAAAATATTAGAAGTATTATACAGGGGTCTCAAACAACGTATGATCAAAACCCAAAACAAAAGGAAACATGAAGCTTTGATAAGAGCAACTACCTGCCTTGGAGTAGTTTAGGGCTCCACTTTTTCCGGGACTGGAAGATTCCAGATCATCAAAATCTGAAAATTAATGGCGACTATCATGCCAAAAAAATCAAAGAATATTTCTCAAAAATGAAAATTAAAAAGCTTTACAAATATGAAAATCAGATAACCATGTGAACTTACCACCATATAAGACAGACTCAGTCCAGAATCTGCTATTCCTTTTTAGATTAAACAGAGAAAAAACCGACGACATCTTACTTCTACGATGTGTAGGAGATCCATGCAACCCGGGAGCAAAAACCTGTTTCCAAAATATCATGAACGTAACTTGTAAGAGTGAGGAGTTCGAAGTCAAACCATAACGCGACTGAGCAAGAAGGTTAAAAGGCAGTAAAACAAGCCTGTTAAGGTTGACTTTCATCACCACATTTAATCATATGAAAATATATTATTTCCAAAAGCAACTATAAGAAGGGAGAGCAAAATACGCATGAAAATATAGTAAGAAAAGCAGGTGATCACAATTCACAAATTGTAAGAAACCAAAAGCAATCCATAATCACAGAGAAGAATACAACCTGCCCCCAGAAGCTCCCCTTTTCATTCTAATTAACAAAACAGGATCAATCCATTACACCGTATGTCTGTTTAGATACAACTGGATCTTCATACGTCCATTAGGGATACATCCGAGCAGGGTCGGATCCATTCATCCATATACCTGGATCTCAAACCTTAGACCACTTAGAACTAGACCTGCCTGCTAATTAGCCTAGAGGACACAATCCTGACTTACCAGTTGATCTCTCCTCTTCATATTACAAAACAACCCTTGCCAAAGGAAATGACTTAATCCTTCCCAAGATGCCAATCTCTTAGCCACACCCACTGGACAATTAAAAGGGAATAAAACACAGAATACTGGAAAGGCAAGATTAAAAAAAATGTAATCCATCCTCCTACAAAAATATAAGCCCTATTCCAGCCATCTAATCTCTTTTGTACTCACTCAAACACTGGAATCCAGATCCTACAAGTATAACCCTTGAACAAACTTGTGATAAGGAAAGGTCTAGTCACTAGCGTGAAGACAATTGAGTAACCCCTGCCAAAGATGAACAATCTCAACATAATTAAACCTTAAGACAAACTCAACAATCTCATCAAATGTTGAAGTCTACATAATGAACAAGATGGTTTGATTCAAGTAATTTACTTGATTTAATCAATGATTTAATTATGAAAAGCTAAATGAGGTTGTTGAAGTTTCATCAGTTCAGTGACTGACTTTCAATGTTGACAAAAACTCAGTTAACATCTGATGTCACTCAAGTACATGCATGCAAGACATACCTACATGGCAACATCATGATGGTGCCAAATTTTATCTGATTGATTTTTAGGCAAGCACACATGCATCATGGCATCTTTATTTATCCTGATCACTTCTCATAAGACATTCTCATTTATCATATGACATAGAACTCTCACCACCATCTTAAGATACCAACCATGAGGGTGAAGCTTTTTAACTTCAAGAATTTAAGTTCTCTCTTGTTTATGGTCAAAGCAAAGCTGCACCACAGTACCACACCATCAGAGGTGTATTTATCTCCCTTGATTAAGTTGCACAGAGACGGGTGTTGGTACGGGTTCGATTCGGGTATGGGAACGGAAAACGGCAAGATTTCAAAATTTTTGGAATGGGTACGCGTACCCGTACAGGAAACGTCTCGTATCGGGTACGGGTACGTGACCTAGAAGTACCTGTGATAGAGAGATAGAATACATGACAGTGTGGTAGCTCGAAGGTCTTTAGATTGCCGTTAGCATTTCAATGACACTCCCTAAGCATGTTGGTACCAGATTTTTTTGCGCCATCAAAAAGGAAATTGCATATACCAATTGCAAATGGGCTATCATAGCTTTCTCCATTTCATCCTGCCACCTTTACTCGATAGATAACATTTCAAATGAAGTCATACGATGATTTGGAAAAGGGAGCTCGACAGATAAAAGGTTCCTGTTCTTGAGAGACACAAACAGGATATGCCCTTGCACTTGGACGAGTTCCTACAATAGAGCCATCATGCTCAAGAATAAGAAGCCAAGAAATGTGTGCAAGCATTTTTTCAAGGATTTCTATCGCCTATGAATTTGTTTAGCCCTAGTAGGATTCCTACACATTCTTTCTTCTCCTACATCATTATGTGAGTAAAAAGTAGATATAACAGAAAACTGTATGCTAGAAATCACTTCGGCACAGAATGTCTTCTACATACAATACTTGCTCCAGGATGGCCTTTAATTGATTTTCAATAATCAAAAACTTTTTCCTTAAATATAGGAAGAAGCCACTAGCATGAGACGATATCCTTCTGTTAGGCTCTCACATACAACCACATGACTAAAAAGCAAATGGTTGATTCCAAAGTCCACGCAAGGGTACACTACTTTTCAGCAACCGTATCCGTAAGTAGCATGTTCTCGGGGGGAATACATGAATATCAAGTAATCAGTTGACTAAAGAAGAAACCAACAATCAGAAGAGTCCTAGATCAGGTTTTCAAGACTAAATGCCAAATTCAAAGTCTTCTATTCCTTCAACATTCTCATGATCTTCTTCCTTGGAAACAAGAGAAGTCAACCGTGAACATTTGAGCTATTTATAATTCCCAAAAGCAGGAAAGATATTATTACAACCCATTTGCAGGCTATGCTAGAGCAGTTCATTTTAATATACAGGGAAGCAGCTTCCACATCCCCCCTCCCCTCCATGCTTAAAAGAAACCATTTCATACGCCGAATAGCCGAAAAATGCCCAACAAGATAATCAACATGCACAAAATAAGGTCATGAAAGAATTTGGAATAGAAAGAATGAATCCACTTTAAAAGCCACTAGCTCAGTTCATCATTTTGGTGTGGCCTCCCTATGCTAAACAAACTACAAAAAGTTCAACTAACCTATCCTAATAATACCATTCTCTAGTCATCCGAGCAAAATTCAACTAGTACTCCATATAATGCAAATCAAACACAGCAATCATAATCTAATTACGGTAAAACAAGATTGAGATTAACAAACAGAAACCACAAATAATGATCGAATTGAATTGAATTGAATTGAATTGGAAGATGCAAAATTGAGGAGGGAGAGATTACCAGTAGAAGAGTGAAAATGAAGACGAAAAGACACGGGAGTTTCGGAAAGTGAAGTCGATGGGGTACGACGGATCCACCCGCAGCCATTATTGTGGTACCGAAAGAGCTTGGCCAAGTTAATTGAGTATCGAATTGCTGGAGAAGAAGGAAGGAAGGAGAGAGAGAACGTTAATGGCGGAAATCTAGGGCAAAATTGAATATCTGGAGTAGAAGTAAGAAAAGAGTGTGATTTGCGTTGTCGTCGACAAGGAGAGCGTCGCCGGGCGGGGTGGTTTAGTCAAACCCAAACTCGAACTTGTGGAGCTATAGGCTATAGCTTAACTTAATTGAGTTTTGCCTAGTTACTCCCTTGTTAGTTGTCGCGTCACAACTCCGAATAAACTTGTTCATGTCACGAATAAATATTATTGTATTGGTTGCATTTTATATAATAATAGTAATATTTTGTCTATTAATCATTTGGTATATAATGTCAATTGTTCTTATACAAGTGAGAGAAAATGCTCCAAAAGATGCTAGGGATTTCTAGAGAGAGAAGACGAAAAAAGAAAAAGAAAAAATACAAAGAACCTTCAATGAAACCAAACCCTAACCCTAATACCTATAATTTTTTCAATCCTGAACCATCCCTTCTGGTCTAACTATTGTGCTCTTTAGGTTAAATGTATTATCTTCAGGAACCATGCCATGTCTTCCAATCTTCATTTTCATATTTTACTCACTGTGCTTCAAGATCACTAGCTTCTTTCTCTCTGGAATTGTTGTATTGTTCGCTCATTATTTGCCTACATTTTCTTGCATAGAATGCCTAAATTTTTAATTTTCAATGTCGATTTTGTTTTTGTGGACAGTCGTCTGGTAGCTATTAATGCATTATCTCTTAGCATTATAACTGTTAATTCCATTGTCCTCTATCTGGTCCATTACTTATATGCCTTTGCACTTGTTCTTACATGCCATATATCTAATAGTTTTATTACTCTTAACTATTATTTGAATTGGGTTTCTATACCCACTTGGACTCGAGTGCTCCATCACTCGCAAAGAAACTGGGTTGTTTTTGCATCCCTCAATGCTCTTCTTCATGTTTTCAGGGAGTCTCGTAGAAAAAGATCCTAGTTGGCGATCTATCCAACTATCTCCAGCTATTTATACGTGCTATGTTCCAATTTTTCTTCCTCAAGAGGCTGCACCTTCTATTGTCATATCTTACTTTCATATTGCTTATTATCTGCATTGAACCTACAACTCATGCCCTGATTTTGTTTTTAATATGGTTTGTTTTTTCCTAACTCAATGGGCTCGAGTGCTTTATGCCTTTATCACTCGCAAAGGCTTTGGGGTGTCTGCTCACCCCTATATTGGTTTCTCAATTTCTGCAAGATGTGTATCACTAAGGAACTCCTACTTCCTATCATTGGACCTCTAAGGTTGCATTCTAAAACTATATTTATTTTCCCTCTGGTTTGAGTCTCTGTGGTCCATTGGACTCGAGTGCACCATCACTTGCAAAGGATATAGGTGTTTTTACTCCCCTTTAACGGAATTTTTCATTGGCAAGTGGTTGTGTATTTTGTGGGCCAACGGCACAATTAATGGGTCACGTTATTATCACAACTTTCGACTATTTTTGGTGGGTCTTTGGTCTATCAAGCCCACCCACTTAATGGCTTAAAATGAAAATCCTAAGCTGGAACATTCAGGGGGGAGGAGATGCCCCATGTGCTTGCGGAACTAATTTATCTAAAAAATAAATTCAAACCTGATATTATATTCATCCTTGAAACTTTAACTAGTCATCAAAATAGTAGAAAAATCCTTAATGCTTTGCATTTCGAAAACAAATTAATTATTGATCCACAAAATCATTGTGGAGGTTTATGGATAGCTTGGAATGATTCTAATATTACTGTTCACGCTCACTCTTCTCACCCTCGATATGCTTCATTGCAAGTTACCTATAAACCTACGAATAAGCAATATTTAATTGTCGGGGTCTATTGTCCTGCAAAAGAACCAGAGAAGGATGCTTTCTGGCGGTACCTTCAACATTTCATTTCAAGCCAAACTTTGCCTTGGGTACTTATTGGTGATTTTAATGAAATGTTAGAATGTCATGACAAACTTGGAGGACGACCACTCCTCCCGTACCAACTGCAACGTCTTCCTCATTTTATCGCCAATTGCAACGCACTAGACATTCCATGCATCCAAAACTGCTATTCATGGAAAAATACTACAAGTAGCACAATGATTTACGAAAAACTTGATAGAGCAGTAGCTCATTCCTCATTTATAGGAGACTTTCCTACTACTAATATATCTTATGGAAATTTCACTGTATCGGATCACACACCAGTCTTTCTCTCCACCAACGACCAAAATCATAACCACTATTTCTCATTCCGATTTCAAAATGCATGGGTCCTGGAATCATAGTCACATTCCATAATAAAAAAAACATTGACATACTCACATACAAGGCTCACGCTTTTATCGTATTCAACAAAAGGTTATTCGAATAAAGAACGATCTAAAAAATTGGGCTCGCAACCATTATCGCCACACCAATAACAAAGTTATCCAAAATGAAAACAAAATTAAGGAACTTTAATCTATTTTGTGGCAACAACCTTATAACCCGATTATACTGGCCCTTATTAACGGTCTGATTTTCCAACGAGAAAAATTACTATTGTTCGATCAACATCATAGGGCAACTCAAAGTAGAAATAAATGGCTAACTCAGGGAGATAGAAATTCAAGATTCAACCGTGACAAATTTAACAAGAAAAAGCATACAATACGATCTTCAGACTAAAAAATGATCTAAACCAATGGGTTGAATCTCCTGACGACATTGACCAGATATTGATAAACTCTTTTAAACAAAGATTCACCTCTTCACACCATGCTCCTCGCAACATTGACTTGTCATTTATTTCCCCCTTAGTATCAGACATTGATTGTTATCCTCTACTAGCTCCAATTTCAAGTGAATAAATCAAACAAGCTACTTTTGATATCGATCCTCACAAAGCCCTGGATCAGATGGCTTTGGAGGTATATTCTTCCAAGCCTATTGGCCCATAATTGGAAAATAAATCACTACTGCGATACAAAGTTTTTTTCCATCATGGTAAATTGCCACCATCTCTAAATCATACGTTCATAAAGCTTATCCCAAAAAACGAACACCCAGATAATCCAAACCACTTCCGACCTATAAGTTTAATTAACATCCTTTACAAAATCATTTCAAAAATTATAGTAGAAATATTGAGTCCCATTCTTCAAAGAATCATCATCCCCTTTCAAAATGCATTTACCCCGGATCGATCAATCCATGATAAATCCTAATTGCCAAGGAAATTTTAAACACATTTCATAAGTCACAAAATAAAACATGTTGGATTGCTATAAAATTAGACATGAAAAAAGCTTACGACCGTATTGATGAGACTTCTTATGGGCCACTCTCTAAGCATTTGGTTTCCCTGCTATTTGGATTGATTGGATAAAAGAATGTGTCACTAATGTGTCATACTCTATTAAAATAAATGAAAAGCCTACTCCATGGTTCGAACCTTCCCGAGCTCTCAGACAAAGGCGATCCGCTCTCTCCTCAGCTTCTTATACTCTGTATGGAATTTTTTATCACAAAGCTTAGTATAGCAACTCAAAATAATACTATGGGGATAGTTTTAAACTTCGTCCACACTCCCCTTCAATCCATTGTCTAATGTTTGCAAATGATAGCTTTTTTTTTCTGTAAAGCTACCAGTGCCGCTTGTAAAAACTTAAAAGACTCCATTGACTCTTTTTGCCAGTTATTAGGCCAACTTGTGAACTTTTATAAATCTTCGATTATTTTCTCCAAAAGATTACACCGTCAAGAAAATTCTCATTAGCTAGTCACTTTCATATTGATGCCTTGTTTATTGCTTTACTTTTTGATCTCTTTTAGTTGGTATTATAGTTGTTTTTGAGTTAGTTTAGGCTAGTTTGTTAGCTATCTCCTTAATTTGTGCAATTTTCCTCCTCGTATGCACTTTCTTTGGGCGCTTTGTTTCATTTCAGGACTTAGGAGCATGCTTGGAGGATACTTGCACAACCCCGGATATTAAGATCGAAGACGAAGGTCAAGGAAGCTTCAGGGAAGCATAACCGAGTTCATGAGGACAAATATAAGAAGTTTTGGAAGGATTTGCGCACAAGGGTCAACTTCAAATGGCTATAACTTTCAGCACACAAAATATTTTTGAGAGATTCAAGTTGGAGATGAAAGTTTGGCTCAATAGCTTTCTAACAAATGGTCACAAGCTCAATTCCCATGTAAAACGAGTGAGATATGGCCGTTTGAAAATGAACTGACGAAACTGAAAACTGACCCGAGCGCTCGGGTCAGGGGTCAATCTGCGATAAACTCATTTTCGCTCCTGTTGGTCTGACCCGCCCGAGTCAGGTGACCCGAGGGCTCGGGTCAGGCCACCCGAGGGCTCGAGTCATCTTACCCGCCCGGGTCGGGTCATCTTACCCGCCCGGGTCGGGTCATCTTGCCCGCCCGGGCCGGGTCATTTTTCCGGAAACCTTTTTGCGACTTTGTTTGCTTTAATGCGGGGGTTGTTTTGTAATTTTCTGTTTTATTTCTTATGACTATTTAAGAGGGACTCCTCTTATTTTAACTTAGACTAATTTACAATATATTTTAATAAAGTGAGATTTGAAATTCTTAGAACCCTAGGAGAGAGAAAATCACATCTTCTAGAGAGAGAAGTGAGAGAAACTTGTTGAAAACTTGGAATTTGAAGAATCTAAGAAGGAAACTTGAAGATTTTGAAGCTCCTTGCAACTTTAATGAGAATTTCTTACTCTCTCTCATATTTTATTGCTTTATTTTCATATTTCCATGTCATTTTCACTCTATTTACTTGTTCATCCTAGATTATTGTTTTAGTTTATGTTAATAGTTGTTAATGTCTTTTAGTTTATAATTTTTCATGATTTGTGAGTAGCTATTTCTTTGGGAAGGGTTTGAAGCCATTAATGAGTTCATGAACCTCTAAATCCAACATTGGGCTTTGACTTGGGATAATTTTGGTTAATTGATTTGGCATTTTCATGAATGTTTGTGTGATTGGCCATCATAGGAGCATTATTTAGGTACCCTTAGTGAAGGATCGAGAGCGTCAAATTTTGGCGCCGTTGCCGGGGACTTCGGCTTGCATTGATTCGTGTTGATTAGATAAGTCTAGGCTATTTGTGAATATTTTTTTTTCTTTTTTTTTCTTTCTTTTTGTTTTGAAAAAAAAAATGGCAAATACTTCTTTTCCTCAATACGAAAATGAGTCTTTTTGGGTTTACTTTGAGAGACTTGGGGAATTTATAAAGTTTCATGGCTATGATATTGAGGAATCTTGTGAGATTACTTATTGGGGACTAAATGAGCATACTAGAGGAGTTGTTGAAAATATGTTTAACGGTGATTTTCGAGCGACATCTTCGGATGAAGCTTGGAATTTTTTTTTGTGGTTAGCTAAGGACACTTATGATTCCGACTTTTATGCAAATTTTCATGATTCCTCTAATATGTGCATGAATTTCAATGATGTGTCACATGTCCCCAATATTGATTCTCATATGCTTGATTGTAATCCCTCCCCCAAAATTGATTTTCAAGGTTCCTTGCATTCTGAATCATCGAAATCCGAATTGGAGCTGACTCTTGAGCGATATCTTATTGGGGCAAATTCTAGTGCCAATTATGAACCTCTCCCTAAAGTTGACTCCAAACCCATTGAGGATCTCTTTTTACAATTGAAAAGTAGTTTGAATTCGCTTGGGAAAAATCGGGGTTGCAAAAATGATATTCTCAAGTTTGATTATGTTGATTCGAGGTATATTGAAAATGAAAATCAATTGGAAAAACCCCATGATCTTGATGATGGTTTTTGGAGTAGTGACGATGAGGGGCATGTTTTTGAGGAGAAAAGGCCCATTATTGAAGATATTGTTGAAAGTGAGGATGTTTATGAGTCTCGATCTACATACCCTTTTTGAGTCTCATGTATCTACATCTAGTGGATTGGACCTTACCTTCCCTCCTTGTGCTTTAGAGCATCCATCCTCTCCTACCCCTTCTTACTTGAGTGAAGATCTTGGTCAAGTTGAGGGTGAGATACCTCATTTGGTGATTGGTGATGATTTTGAAGTTTTGATGGATAATGAAAATGTTGTTGATAATAACTCATTGGTGGAAGAAGTCTCCCTTCTTAAGTCTTGCGATGTGAGTGAAGTGGTTAGTGAAAGCTTTGTTTCTATCTCTTCCCCTCATATTCCATTTACAAGAAGGATTGACATTATTCCCTCTACTCCCATTTCATATCCATTTTCATCTCTCAAAACTCCACCTCTTGATGAGTTTCTTGCCTCTTTTGACATTCAAGTACCCAATTTGGTTGTTTTTGAGGAAAAGAGTGAGATTGCCAAGCAAAAAGAGTTTGTCGAGGAGAATTTGCCGACTTTTTGTTCATTTTCTTATTATTTTGAGTCTTCTTCTTCCTATTTTCTTGATTTTTCTTTTGATTCCACTTCTTTTAGGCATCCCCCTCCTCAATTTTTGCATAGAATTACACTATATTTTGTGCATGCTTTTTATTTAAGTATTGCATATGCTATAATAATGGAAATGTGCGCTAGTGCATTTGACAAACTCTTGCGATCTTTGAATTGCTATTTACTAGAAAGGTCAAGCTTAGGACCTTAAATAAGCCTTTCTCGGGAAGTAACCCGTGATTTATTGCTTTCATTTTTTTTATTTTAATTTTACTCATTTTTTTTTAATCTTTACTTTTGATTTAGGTACATAATTAGAATAACACTCGTTCTCAATGGTACATGGAAAGCAGATAATGGTTTTGAAGAAAGTTGATTACAAAAGGAGATATTGGGTCATTTGCGGGTATTTGCACCCACCTACTATCCGGTAGTTTCCTTCCTTTTGCTCTTTCTTCAATGCTCTATGATTTGTGGAACATATGCTTGTTGGTTGAATGTTTCTTCCCTCCCTCCTTCCCTTTGATCGTCTTGTTCAAGCATTGAGGACAATGCTTTATTCTAGCTTGGGGGAGTAGCTATTTGCTAGCTTGAGGGAGGTGTGTATAGTTTATTTCTTTATTTTTCCCATTTTGAAAAAAAAATTAATTATCTTCTTTAATTTCTTTCCATTTCATTTATTTCTCTTTCGAGTTTTGATTTCCTTCCCTCTAGTTCAAACAAAGTCAAAAAAATGAAAAAAAAAATGAATGAATTGAAAAAACAAGAAAAAAAGAAACAAAAGAAGCGTTATATATAAATAAAAATTTGGTTTGCTTGCCCAAGGAAGATGCTTAGTAATGATATGATGTGGATTCCTTGCTTTGACTTTGAGTATATGTTTAGAGGCTTCTTTTGGAAGAGTGTGAGCATGGGTTAAGGTGTTTTAGGAGTTGATTAATCTTGATTGCATTAGAATCTACCAAAATGAAACTAATGAATGATCAATTGGATGCCTAGTCTTGAATCTTGACTAAGTTGCTCATGCTTAGATAATTTTAGCTTCAAATTTACGGTCCCTTGTGTCCCTAGATGTACTTATCATGTCCCGAAACAAAAGCTCTATAAGAAACTTAGTTTTTATTTCTCTTTGTATCCAATAAGTGACACAAAAAGCCACAAGTTCTTATGTCTCTCTTTAGTGAGTAACTTCACATTTGTATAGCAAAAATTCCCATAATAAGGGAAAAAGAAAAAGCCAAAAAAGTCAAAAAAGGCGTGAAAAATGAAAAAAAGTGAAGAAAAACGAAAAGCAAAAAGCAAAAAGAGTAGAAGAATTCCAATAAAAGAGGTCAATTTGTGGATGTCTCCCACACTTAGTACTATTTTTCTAAAGTTTCGAGTAGAGTGGAGTCTAAGGCCTATTTGTGTGTCTAGGGATGGTGGACTAGTGGTTTGAGCTTTTTATAACACTTGAAGGGCCCTAAGTCTTTTGGATAGCTAGGTGTTCTCTAATGAGCGAGTAAAAAGTCTAATTAGGTGTCCTATTGCAATCTTGATTAGTTTCTTCCTCTACCATAACCTATGAGTACACTTGGAAATTAGTTGTTTTGAAAGTTGCTCTCTATCTTTGCTTGTGAACCATTTTATTAATAGTTGACTTGGGCATTAATTTTGAATTTGATTGAATAAATGGTTGATGAAAAACTAGAGTTGTGGGTTTGAAAACTCTTTGGAAACCCTCGCGAGATCCCACTCGCCCTCTAGAGCGATCTAGGGGTTTAAAGAGCTTGTTGCATGTGCTAAATGCAATCGTGATTCTTACGACAATGAGTTAGTGTAAATTCTTTCTTTATCCTTTTTCTTTTTCCTTTCTTCTTTCTTCTTGATCTTGTTTTCTAATAATCTTCATTCTCTTACCCTTGTGTTTTATTTAATTTTGCTTGGGGACAAGCAAAGATCAAGCTTGGGGGAGTTTGATGCCTTGTTTATTGCTTTACTTTTTGATCTCTTTTAGTTGGTATTATAGTTGTTTTTGAGTTAGTTTAGGCTAGTTTGTTAGCTATCTCCTTAATTTGTGCAATTTTCCTCCTCGTATGCACTTTCTTTGGGCGCTTTGTTTCATTTCAGGACTTAGGAGCATGCTTGGAGGATACTTGCACAACCCCGGATATTAAGATCGAAGACGAAGGTCAAGGAAGCTTCAAGGAAGCATAACCGAGTTCATGAGGACAAATATAAGAAGTTTTGGAAGGATTTGCGCACAAGGGTCAACTTCAAATGGCTATAACTTTCAGCACACAAAATATTTTTGAGCGATTCAAGTTGGAGATGAAATTTTGGCTCAATAGCTTTCTAACAAGTGGTCACAAGCTCAATTCCGATGCAAAACAAGTGAGATATGGCCGTTTGAAAATGAACTGACGAAAATGAAAACTGACCCGAGCGCTCGGGTCAGGGGTCAATCTGCGATAAACTCATTTTCGCTCCTGTTGGTCTGACCCGCCCGGGTCAGGTGACCCGAGGGCTCGGGTCAGGTCACCCGAGGGCTCGGGTCATCTTACCCGCCCAGGTCGGGTCATTTTTCCGGAAACCTTTTTGCGACTTTGTTTGCTTTAATGCGGGGGTTGTTTTGTAATTTTCTGTTTTATTTCTTATGACTATTTAAGAGGGACTCCTCTTATTTTAACTTAGATTAATTTACAATATATTTTAATAAAGTGAGGTTTGAAATTCTTAGAACCCTAGGAGAGAGAAAATCTTATCTTCTAGAGAGAGAAGTGAGAGAAACTTGTTGAAAACTTGGAATTTGAAGAATCTAAGAAGGAAACTTGAAGATTTTGAAGCTCCTTGCAACTTTAATGAGAATTTCTTACTCTCTCTCATATTTTATTGCTTTATTTTCATATTTCCATGTCATTTTCACTCTATTTACTTGTTCATCCTGGATTATTGTTTTAGTTTATGTTCATAGTTGTTAATGTCTTTTAGTTTATAATTTTTCATGATTTGTGAGTAGCTATTTATTTGGGAAGGGTTTGAAGCCATTAATGAGTTCATGAACCTCTAAATCCAACATTGGGCTTTGACTTGGGATAATTTTGGTTAATTGATTTGGCATTTTCATGAATGTTTGTGTGATTGGCCATCATAGGAGCATTATTTAGGTACCCTTAGTGAAGGATCGAGAGATGAAGTTAAGGGGTTGCCTCAAATCGATTATTAGGCTTGAAGGACCATGAGAATAGGGACTACCTAGCCTAGGGGATTTAGTTTGCTTGTTTAAGTTCATCATGTTTATGGATATGCTTGGTTGAATGCCTTAGCCATGAGAATAGGTTTTCGGTAAGAGACTAGGCCAATCTAGCTAGCTCGAGAGAGTGGTTAGAGTACCAATGGATGAACAATTCCCCTCAATTGATCCCCATTGTTGATTCCCATTGTGATTGCTTGGTTTGTGAATGAGTTGATTGGTGGATACCCCTTCCCAAAGCCATTTTTCTTATTGTCCTTTCATCTATAAATCTTCAAAAACATAGAGTTTGCTTAGCTTATCATAAATCGATACTTATTGGTGCTTTCCTTAGTCCTTGTGGATTCGACCCTTTACTTGCCCTATATTGGGTAGTTTAGGTATTTTTGACGTGTTTACAACGAGCGCGTCACATATGGTACGAAATTCTAATTTAGGTCGCTATTTGGGAATTTATTTTAGCTTGTTCCAACCTATCACAAGTGACTTTAAACAAATCATTCAAAAAGCAGATTAAAGGATTCACAGTTGGAAACCGGGCTTTTTTTCCAAATCTGGTAGGCATACCCTTATACAAAGCAATCTCGAGGCTCTTCTGGCGTATGTTTGCTCATCTTCCTCTCTTACCTTACTCCATTGCAAAATCAACTGATAGCATGCATCGATCCTTCTTTTGGAGACAATACAAAAAGATGAAAATGCCATCCTCTTAATAGCTTGGGACAAAGTTTGTAAACCAAAATCAAAAGGCGGTCTAGGACTTCGCAAAACCCTTCCCCTTAACAAAGCCTTTATAGCTAAACTTGGTTGGAAGATTCTCGTTGAACACAACAACTTATGAGTAAAACTCATCAAACAAAAATATTTGTCCAACACTAATTTCTTTCAATGCAAACCCAAACCCACTGATTCCCAAATATGGCGACAGATTCTTGCTCAAAGAGACATCATTCGAAAAGAAATTAGATGGAAAATCGGTGATGGTAGATCCATCTCAATTTGGCTTGACAATTGGCTTTCCCATGCGTCTTTAATCGAGTTACTTAACACCTCACCAAATCAGGTGGATATAAATTTAAAAGTTTTTGATTTCATTCTTCAATCCAATGGGACATTCAGAAAATGCAACATATACTACCAGTTCACCTCATACAAATAGTCAAAGGCATCCCCCTCCCACCTATAGCTACACCCGACATCCCCATATGGGGATGCACCTCTTCTGGAAAAATTTCGGTTAAATCAGACACTTGGCTAGCCCATAACCTTGATCTTGATAAGGAAAAATGGATCTTAGATGGATTTGGAATCTAGAAATTCCCCCAAAGCTTCAAAATTTTCTATGGCAAATTTGTCATAAAAGTCTAGGCGTCAGAGACACATTGTATAAAAGGAAAATTATTCCAATTAACTTATGCCCCCTCTGTCAATCACACACTGAAACTTTAGACCATTTTTTTAACCAGTGTACCATATTCATAAAAATATGGGATCTACATGAAACTCAAACATGGCTTAACTGTTATCATACAGAACCCTCCTTTATAACTGCTTTTCAATCTCTTAAATCTTCGAAAAATGTCATGACAAAACTCACTTTTTTAATATGGTTCATTTGGAAAGAACGAAATGATATCATCTTTACTAACGCTACATTCAACAATCATAGAGTTCTCCATAAAGCTAAATTCCTATTTCAAGAATGGACTCTACGTACTAGGCTCGATTCTTGTCATCTCGCAAGTACTCCTTTGTCCTCCTCTTTGCATCAAACTTCTACCACGCAACAACCATCTACTATCTTGGTTGCTTGGGTCCCTCCACCCCCCTCATATTATAAGCTCAACTTTGACGGGTCAGTTGTAGAAAACTCTGCTACAGCCGGGGTCATCATTCGCAATACTCTCGGTGAACTCATTTATGCCACTACTCATAATTTAGGGATAGCGCCGGTTTTTGTTGCCGAAGCTACAACCCTCCATAAAGGTCTCATTTTAGCTTTAAAGCATGGTATTCAAGACATTCAAATTGAAGACGACAATCTCCTAGTGATCAATGCGGTTAATAATCTTTGAAATCCAACTTTATCATAGATGATATCAAAGCTCTTCTACACCAATTGCGTTCCTATTACATTCAACATATCTATCGGGAAGCAAATAAAGCAGCAGATTGGATAGCAAATGCTAGACATCTAGTTTAGTCAAGTTTTCAAATTGTTCATTGTACTAGTTATGATGTTCATATCATCCTTGTAAATGACATTTTAGGAATACCCCTCGCGAGGAGGGTCTCCTAAAATATATTTCTTCTCACCTTAATAAAAAAAGTTTCTTTCTATACAACTTTTTTGATTTATTATATGTTTTTCTAAGGAAAAGGTTACAACCACTAACTTTCGTTTTTAACTAAATAGAAATCAAAAGCAATTGCATCTTCAACATACAGGGGCGACCCTTTAGGCCCTTACTTACGCCCGTGTAGCGAATTTGAGAGGGTTAAGCCCATCAAGGTGAGCCATAGTATGAGCTGCTAAATTGGCCTCTCTAAACAAAATAAACTGAATTAAAGCAAGAAAGAAGTTTATAGAACTCTCTAACAATCATTCCTAGAATCTAGATACGAGCCACCATTGTTTTTACTATTTATCAAATTAATTTACTTGAAGACAATCAGATTTCATTACAATATCCTTTTGCATAACATTGAATGCCCTTCTTCAAACCAAGAACAATGGTATTTGTTTCTGTAACATTCACCTCCCAGGAGTATTGATTATTGAACCTGTTGGCAAGTTGTAAGGACCACATGCCTACCATGGTCGCGAATCACTACCCCCATCGGCCCATCCGAACTCCCATCTCCCTAAAATGGCATTGTCAATGTTAATTTTCAACACGTTTTCTTCTAGAGGACACCATATTATTAAGTTATTGTATGATCTTACTAAGGGTCTATTCTCTTCGGCATAAAACAACTGAACCGAATCGAATCCGAACCGAATCGACCGAACCGAATTGAACTAAACTCAATTGAACCGAACCGAATGAATCGAACCGGGCGGGTGAATTGAACTGAACTGAATTAAATTATACTCCCTCCGATCTTTATTAGTTTACCCGTTTCTTTTACACAGAGTTTTAGGAGAAATGATGTTGTGGGACATAGAAAGAAAGATAAAAGATTAATTTATATTTAAGTTGAATGTGTGTGTGATGGAAAGTTGGTGGACCCATTCCAAAAATAGAAACAAAAGAAATGAGTAAACTAATATGGGACATCCCAAAAAGGAATACGGGCAAACTAATAAAGACCGGAGGGAGTAACTAATAGTAATGATAATAATTTAGGAACTGAACTGAACTGAATTGAACTGATCTGAACTGAACTGAATGAATTGAATTGAACTGAACTGAACTGAAATGAACTAATTGCGACTGAACTGAACTGAACTGAATTGAACTGAACTAAACTGAACTGAAAATAAGCTGGGGAGAACAGGCCCTAACTAATTGAATGACATTAAGTTTACTTTTTCTCTTTTGAGGGGTAAATGGAGAATACAGGACAATAAATTTACTTTTTTTCCTTAATTTGTCCTTATTATGAACGTTTTTTGTTCCTTCCCAAGAGAAATTGAGAATTTCCCCGACTCGAATTACAAGCTTGTTCTCCAAAATCTTTGCACCGTATTCCAATACTATTATTTAGGAAGACTAACCATAGATAAGATATTTTTATGAATTCTCCATATAAATTACACAAATAATTATTATTATTACTTTTTTTTTTGCTAAAATTAAGAAGATATTACTAGCTTATAGCCAATTTTGGAAATATATAAAAGTTATGATATACTTCTTGATTTAATACTACATTTGGTATTTGTAAGATTGAATAAAACGATAGAGGAATGAAATTTAAGTCTTTTGCATGAGAAGTCATGAAAACATAATACTCCATTTATTGACAAATTTTTGAGCAAATTTTGATGATTCATATCGCGAAAAAAGTTACTCTAAAACTAAGTTAACAAGCAAACTCTAATACAGGACAATAAATTTACTTTTTTTTCCTTAATTTGTCCTTATTTACAATAGTACCATCGTTATGAACGTTTTTTGTTCCTTCCCAAGAGAAATTGTGAATTTCCCCGACTCGAATTACAAGCTTGTTCTCCAAAATCTTTGCACCGTATTCCAATACTATTATTTAGGAAGACTAACCATAGATAAGATATTTTTATGAATTCTCCATATAAATTACACAAATAATTATTATTATTACTTTTTTTTTTGCTAAAATTAAGAAGATATTACTAGCTTATAGCCAATTTTGGAAATATATAAAAGTTATGAAATACTTCTTGATTTAATACTACATTTGGTATTTGTAAGATTGAATAAAACGATAGAGGAATGAAATTTAAGTCTTTTGCGTGAGAAGTCATGAAAACATAATACTCCATTTATTGACAAATTTTTGAGCAAATTTTGATGATTCATATCATGAAAAAGTTGCTCTAAAACTAAGTTAACAAGCAAACTCTATTTATCTTTTTTTTTTAGGGTCCCTTTTGAAACCCGTCGTAGCATTTAATTTCCTCTGGACGCTCTCACACAAGGTCACTCACCAGCAGAGGCCAATGCCCCAACCCCCCCACCCCACAACAATATTGAAATTTTGCCTTCACTAAGATTTGAACCTTACCTAAGGTGTGGGAAATAGGAAGCCATACCATTGGACTCAAAGGTCCTTGGTAACTCTATTTATCTTATTAAGTATATAAAAAAATCTCTTGCACACACAAATAGTAAAGAGAAGCAGTAAACAAGCATATTCTAATTACTCATTCACCCTTGACTGCCTCAAGCAAAAAGACAAAATGGATCATAAGGTTAGTATAAATGGATACTACACATCTAAATTCTAATTGCTACTAAACCGTTTACCAAATAGCTCAATTCAAAAGTGAATAAGTAAACATAAAACACCAGAAATAGTACTTGTTCTACACAATCAAGGCATCACATTTTAGTGTTACATGCTTGATCAGGTTCACGAAATCTGGAATTCTGAATGCTCAAAGAAATGCCACGCCCTAGAAACAAACCAAGACTAATTGTTCCCCATTCATTGGGATTGTGTATATCTCACTAAATACCAAGTTCCATAGCCCTATATTTTAGACTACAAAACAGGTTGAACTCGACGAATTCAATCTTTAGAGGCAGCCACTGATGAGCCCTAGCCTTAAAGCGAATTACAACATGAGTTACAACGACAAGATTAACCATCAAGAATTACCAAAAATTAGGAATG